>NW_026847882.1:45874817-45965082 GCF_025583915.1 Anolis sagrei ordinatus | reverse complement strand
GCCTTTAGAGGTCCCAGCTCTATGATTCTTAGTGGGGGCTTCCCAGAAGTACTGCTTGCTATCGAACTACAGGCAGTTCCAAAGTTACAAACATCCATGTTAACCCTTCCCTATGCCTTCTTTTTCTCTCTCTCTTTTCTCAGGCCGAGGAGCCCCAGGAGAACTCAACCGAAACAGCGGATGATCTGAGAAATGAGGTGGGTGCGCTTCCTGGGTCTTTCCAGTGCTCCCGGGGTGGGTTTGCAGTGCTTTCAGAGGAATGCCGCCACACCCTCTCCTTTTCCAGGTCCTGCAGTTCAACACAAACTGCCCCGAATGCAATGCGCCTGCCACAACGAACATGAAGCTGGTGCGTATCCTTTGAGCTGAGGAAAGAAGGACAAAATGAAGGACAGGTAGACATTGCAAATCATTCTGTCAGGAAAGCTCTTGTGTTGAGAATTCAGAGTAAACATAAATCCAGGTTACGTCCCAAAAACCCCTTATGGATTTCGGTCCAAGAATCTTTTTATACAATAGGGGGAAATGATAATGAAAGATGGCGGATATATTGAAATATATTCCAATGGGGAAAAGGCCAGTCTGAATCCCAAACAAGGGAAGAGCTGAGGGCAGAGGGTTGGAATATTATTATTATTGTATTGTCAAAGGCTTTCATTTCAGGAATCACTGGGTTGTTGTAGGTTTCTTTGGGCCATATGGCCATGTTCTAGAAGCATTCTCTCCTGACGTTTCACCTCTATCTATGGCAGGCATCCTCAGAAATTGTGGGGTCTGTTGGAAACTTGGATAATTGGGTTTATATGTCTGTGGAATGTCCAGGGCGGGAGAAAAAACAGAGAGTTCCATATTGAACAGCTCTTCATACAGTCGGGAAGTTCTGTTGGGCGAGTGGGCTTATTATTATTAATAATAATAATAATAATAATAATAATAATAATAATAATCCTTTATTTATACCCTGCTACCATCTCCCGCAGGACTCGGTGAGGCTTACAAGAGGCCGAGCCCAAACACATCATAAAACATAACAACAACAAACAACAATAAATAACTCATAACAAAGCAAAGCAATAAGAGGAAAAGACATTGTTTTTATTGGGTTGCTCTGAGTTTTCCGGGGATGTCTGACCATGTTCCAGAAGCATTCTCTCCTGATGTTTCACCCACATCTCTGGCAGGCATCCTTAGAGGTTGTGAGGTCTGTTGGAAACTAGGACAAGTGTGTGTGTGTGTGTGTGTGTGTGTGTGTGTGTGTATATATATATGGCATTTATATGCCATCCTTTTCACCCCGAAGAGGATTCAGAGCGGCTTACAAGATATATTTTCATACAATATATTGTAATATTATTGGTAATATTACATGTAATGTAAATATATAATTATAATATTGTATTATTATTACTACTATTATATTGTATTATATTATAATAGTGAGGAATATTCTCAAAAACATGGGAGTGTGACTAGATGAATGCAGTCATGCTGGCTACATGACCTTGGAGGTGTCTGCGGACAATGTTGTCTCTTCAGCGTAGAAATGAAGATGAGCACCACCCCTCAGAGTTGGACATGACTAGACTTAATATCAGGGGAAACCTTTACCTTTACCTATATTATAATATTATAAATATTATATGTGTATACAATATACTATATTATATTATTAGTAAAGACAAGATGGAAATGTCTTCTGCTCCCTTCTGTCTTCACTCCGGCTGGAGCAGCACACACACACATATATATGTACACACACATACATACATACGCACATACACACACACACACCTGTGGAATAATGTCCAGGATAGGAGAAAGAACTCTTTTCTGCTTGAGGCATGTGTGAATGTTGCAATAGGCCATCTTAATTAGCATTGAAAGGCCTTGCAGCTTCAAAGCCTGGCTGGTTGCCACCTGGGGGAATTGATTCTTGTCCGGAACTCCCTTGTTCTCTGAGTGCAAAGAGAAGAAGATGGGAGAGTGGAGGATGTGGTCTTCACTGTTTATTGAAAGTATTTCCCTGGTTGGGGGAACCCCAAAGTTCAGTCATCTGTGCCTGAATCCCCCATTCTGGCATCTGAAAAGTCCTGGAGGAGTGGGCCGAGACTTGAGGTTGTATCAGTAGTGGCACAAAGTGGACAACAAGCACCAAACAACAACCTCCTACAATACAACTTTCCAAATGCGTGGATTTCTGACCGCACGGGGAGGTTGTGCTGTTTTGGAAACAACGTTGGGCTCGTGTTTGTGTCCATTAAGACGGGAAGCGTGAGCTTGGTTGCCAGGGTGCAGCTTTCCTTGACGCCTCCACCCCAGAGATCCCCCACTTCAAGGAGGTCATTATCATGGCCACCAACTGCGATGCCTGTGGGCACCGGACGAACGAGGTAAGGCTGGGGAGGCTGCAAAGGGGGCTGCTCCTTTGGGCCTGTTCCTGGCCCTGCTTAACGACCCTCCTGCCTGCCTGTCCTCAGGTTAAATCCGGAGGGGCCATCGAGCCTTTGGGCAGCAAGATCACCCTTCGCCTGACCGATGTCTCCGATCTGACGAGGGACGTTCTCAAGGTACGGCAGAAAGGAGTTGGCGGTTCAGGGTTGTGTGCTGGAAGCTCCTTCCTGGAGGCTTTGAAACAGAAGGCTGGATGGCCATCTGTGGGGTGGGAGGGCTTTGAATGTGCTTTTCCTGCATGGCAGAAGAGGGTTGGACTAGATGTCCCATGGGGTCTCTTCCAGCTCTATGATTGCATGATGCTCTGACTCGGTCGCATCTCTTCCCTCCTCAGTCTGAAACCTGCAGAGTGGAGATCCTGGAGCTGGAGTTCGAGTTAGGGATGGGCGCCCTGGGGGGCAAGTTCACGACCCTGGAAGGGCTGCTGAAGGACATCCAGGCCCTGGTGAGCGCTCAACCTCCCCCCCCCCCGCCTTGGCTGGAATCACTGGTTTGTTGTAGGTTTTTTCGGGCTATATGGCCATGTTCTAGAGGCATTCTCTCCTGATGTTTCGCCTGCATCTGTGGCAAGCATCCTCAGAGGTAGTGAGGTCTGTTGGAACTAGGAAAATGGGTTTATATATCTGTGGAATGATGTCCAGGGTGGGACAAAGGACTCTTGTCTGCTGGAGCTAGGGGTGAATGTTTCAACTGACCACCTTGATTAGCATTTGATGGCCTGACAGTTCTTGTGGAAAGGTAATTTGATGTGCCTGATTGTTTATTCTCTGTTGTTTTGCTGTTGTAATTTTAGAGTTTTTTAGTACTGTTAGCCAGATGTTGTTCATTTTCATGGTCTCCTCCTTTGTGTTGAAATTGTCCACATGCTTCTTGTGGATTTCAATGGTTTCTCTGTGTAGTCTGACATGGTGGTTGTTGGAGTGGTCCAGCATTTCTGTGTTCTCAAATAATATGCTGTGTCCAGGCTGGTTCATCAGGTGCTCTGCTATGGCTGACTTCTCTGGTTGAAGTAGTCTGCAGTGCCTTTCATGTTCCTTGATTCTTGTTTGGGCGTTGCGTTTGGTGGTCCCTATGTAGACTTGTCCACAGCTGCATGGTATACGGTAGACTCCTGCAGAGGTGAGAGGATCCCTCTTGTCCTTTGCTGAACGTAGCATTTGTTGGATTTTCTTGGTGGGTCTGTAGGTGGTTACTCCACCTGAGGTGGAGACTCCACCTCAGACATCAGAAGAGCTGCAAGACCAAGAATAAGCCACGAGAGTAAAGATGAAGATCCACCCAGAGGAAAAGTGTTCCTGCCAGACATCAAGGGAACCACTGACCGCATAGGAAAGCTGATGAGAAACATAACATACAAACATTCAGCTCCAGCAGACAAGAGTCCTTTGCCCCACCCTGGTCATTCCACAGATATATAAACCCTTTTCCTAGTTCCAACAGACCTCATTACCTCTGAGGATGCTTGCCATAGATGCAGGCGAAACGTCAGGAGAGAATGCCTCTAGACCATGGCCATATAGCCCGAAAAAACTTACAACCTAGTGATTCCAGCCATGAAAGCCTTTGACAATACAACTTGCTTTCTCCAAGGAGAAAGCGGAGAAAGCCCTTTAGAACACTTACCAAATTTGAAAAAGGTTCCATTCCTGGTTTGAAAGTGTTATTTCCTGTTTAATTGTGCGGTCCTGAGTTTGAAAGCAGTTGTGATACTCCTGAAGCTTTGTTGTTGTTGTTGTGGAATTGGTCGAGACTCAATGATGAGAGATTCAGTGGAAAACTAGAGCAAAATGTGCTCCTGCAAAAGTCCAGTAAAGGTTTCCCATGTTTTTGTGATAGAAACAATTAGGAAATGATATTTATAGCCCCGGAACAAAAAACCGTGTCAACACGGGGCCCTTCTCCACTGCCCTTATATTCTGCATCCCAGGATCTGACCCCAGATTATTGTTGGGCGATTGGGTTTATTCACAAGTGACCCTCCTCATAAATGTACATCAGAGCAACTCCTTTGCAGCAGCGCGATCTAACACTAGTGATAAAAAGAACCAAAACACACAGACCAATGTTATTTATTCCATGGGAGTCTTTATTTACAAAAACAAGGTTTTCATGACCCAAATAAAGTTCAACCTTCACACTGGAGCTTCACACAAGAGGCCTTCTCATACCGCAACCTACCTCGTACACTGAGGCGTTCTCTCACGGTTCAGGGTTCTCATCCTGAGGCCTATCTCACACTGAGGCCTTTCTCCCACTGAGGGCTCTTTCAGGCTGAAGCCTCTCTCACACTGAGGCCTTCTCACACTGAGGGCTCTCTCAGGCTGAGGCCTCTCTCACATTGAGGCCTACTTCACACTGAGGCCTTTCTCCCACTGAGGGCTCTCTCAGGCTGAAGCCTCTCTCACACTGAGGCCTACCTCACACTGAGGCCTTTCTCCCACTGAGGGCTCTCTCAGGCTGAAGCCTCTCTCACACTGAGGCCTACCTCATACTGAGGCCTTTCTCCCACTGAGGGCTCTCTCAGGTTGAAGCCTCTCTGACACTGAGGCCTACCTCATACTGAGGCCTTCTCACACTGAGGGCTCTCTCAGGCTGAAGCCTCTCTCACACTGAGGCGAACTAACCCTGAGGCCTACTAACACTGAGGCCTTTCTCCCACTGAGGGCTCTCTCAGGCTGAAGCCTCTCTCACACTGAGGCGAACTAATACTGAGGCCTACTAAGCTATAGGCACACCTGCTTATCTAGAACTACAGCTTTTGCTGAGTCACTGCATCCATTTAACCCTTTGAGTGCTTGACTCACATTTTTGTAATTAAAAATACCTAGTTAATTTTTAATATTTCTGACAATTATCTGGCAGTGGAGACTCCTATAATCCAGTTCAAAGCTTGATAGCTGGGATTAGATCCTGGAATATAGGGATATAGATAGATCTGGCCGTAATGTAATCTGTGTATCAAAACATGTGAAATCGAGACGTGATCATGGGAAGGAACTCAAAAGAACAGGAGCGCAAGTATTTGGGACTGGGACAGAGTTTCTTACAGACCATACACACCCCCGAAACCCGTACCCCGCACAAAATAAGACCACGGGAATGGGGTGCTAAAAGGGCCCGCGTAACGAGCAACCACGCTGTGCCTTCTCTGTCCCGCAGGTGGAGAGGAACCCCTTCACCCTGGGAGACAGCTCTAACCCGGGCAGGACGGAGAAACTCCATGCGTTTGGGAGGAAACTGCAGCAGGTCAGGCACTGCCCTTTTTGCCCGCTGCCGCCAGTGCCTTCTGAAGGCGCTGTTACATGACTGGGAGTCCCTTTGGGGTGATCTTCCTCCTGAATGAACATGGGCTGGTTCCCCAGCCAGGAGGGAAAGAGCGCAAAGTCTTCTCCATTCTTGGATAGGTTTGCCTTTGTCTCCCTCGCAGATCCTGGACGGCCAGCTGAAGGTCCACTTGGTCCTGGATGACCCCGCAGGGAACAGCTACCTCCAGGTAATGAGGTGGCACTAGGAGCAGAAACAAGGGCCAGGCTGTCATCGCCAGAGGTCCTTCTGAACTGTTCCGTCCTCTGGGGAGGGCGTTGCGCTGATGAAGGGAGGCACGGCAGAGCAAATAGCAGGAGGCGCAAGGCTTTGTGTAGGTCGCTTGGAGCCTCCTTTGAGGAGAGGAAACACCGGTTATAAATCAATAACAACAACAAAACTTTATTTATATACCGCTCTTATCTCCCTGAGGGGACTCAGAGCGGTTTCTAAGTAACGTCATCAATACATACAAAGTAAACAACACAAACATAAAATTAACAAGACTATTTATTTATTTATTTCCAACATTTATATGCCGCCCTTCTCACCCCGAAGGGGACTCAGAGTGGCTTACAAGGTGTATATACATAAAATATATTATTAGCATAGTACAAAATCAGTTTTAAGTATTGCTATATTGCACTATATCAATTATACTGTAATATTATTAGTAATATTACGTGTAATATAAATATATAATTATAATATCTTATTATTACTATTATATTGCATTACATTACAATATTATTTATATTATATCATATCATATCATATTATATTATTAGCATAGCACAGAAGACAAGGTGGAACTGTCCCTGCCCCCCCCCCCCACTCACTCTGGCTCAGAAAGGCAGTTGGTGCTGGGGGGAGGGGTCCCCAAGTGATGGCATATGCAGGAGACAAGATGGTGCTGTCCCCTGGACAATATAAGCATAAAAAAATCACAATATTTATTTATTTACGACATTGATATGCCGCCCTTCTCACCCCGAAGGGGACTCAGAGCGGCTTACAAGGTATATATTCCATATAATATATTATATGATTAGCATAGTACAATATCAGCATTAAAATTGCTATATTGCACCATACCACTATATCGTAATACGATTAGTAATAGTACATGTAATATAAAAATGTAATTATAATATTGTTATTGTTATTACTATTACATTGCATTACATTATAATATTATAAATATTATATTTATATACAATATATTATATTGTATTACATTAAATTTATATTATATTATGTTATTAGAATAGCACAGGAGACAAGTTGAACAATAGCACATATATATTTATAATAATAATAATAATAACAATAATAATGTAGTATTGACATTCAGTGAAGGGCAATTGGTCCTGTTTGTTCTGCGGAAGAGAAAGAAAGCCTTTCTTTGCTCTGGGCATCCAGAGATCAGCGAGTTTTGTGACTCTGGGGCCCCTTCTACATATGTTTAAAATCTACAGAGATGCAAACATTACGGCAGAATTAAACATAACAGTATTTGCTTTTGAGAAGCAGTTCAAGGGAAGGGAGGGAGGTGTCCTTGCATCATTGCATCGTTGCCGGGGGGTTCTGGTTCTCATTCCTAAGACAGACCCCCTTTCTGCTTGCAGAACGTTTACGCTCCCGAGGAAGACCCCGAGATGGCCGTGGAGCGCTACGAGCGGAGCTTTGAGCAGAACGAGGAGTTGGGCCTGAACGACATGAAGACGGAGGGCTACGCGGAAGAGGCCCCTCCCCAGCGGTAGCAGCACCCTCTTCACGGCCAGCGGAGGGACTCCTCTTCGGAGGTGGACATTTGCCCCCTGCAAGCCTGCCCATGCATTAAAGCTCAGTGAGGGCTCGGTTGGAGACTCGACTGGCTCCTCTGTGGTGTTTGGGCTCTGTTTTGCGTAATGGCTCCAAGGGGGTGGTCCAGGCCCTTCTGGCAGTGGCTGGTCATTTGTGTAAATGTTGACCATGGATGGAGCAAGCATGCTCCCCGGAGGCAGGCCGTTCTTCTGTTTCCGCCATCTGCTTCTGGCCCTGGAACTCAACAAAAAAGCTCCTGTTTTGTAGCAGGTTCCCCATGAGGCGGGTGAGAACATAAACGAGATGTGGATGAAGGTTTATATATTTATATTCTGCTTTATCTCTCTGGATTACAGTACCGTACATACAAGGCAAACATATAACACAACAACGACCCACAATACACCGATAGATAAAGGTCTTGACAGATTAGAGAGATGGGCCAAAACTAACAAAATGAAGTTCAACAGTGACAAATGCAAGATACTCCACTTTGGCAGAAAAAATGAAATGCAAAGATACAGAATGGGTGACGCCTGGCTCGAGAGCAGTACGTGTTAAAAAGATCTTGGAGTCCTCGTGGACAACAAGTTAAACATGAGCCAACAATGTGATGTGGCGGCAAAAAAAGCCAATGGGATTTTGGCCTGCATCAAGAGGAGCATAGTGTCTAGATCTAAGGAAGTAATGCTCCCCATGCTCTATTCCGCTTTGGTTAGACCACACCTGGAATATTGTGTCCAATTCTGGGCACCACAATTCAAGAGAGATATTGACAAGCTGGAATGTGTCCAGAGGAGGGCGACTAAAATGATCAAGAGTCTGGAGAACAAGCCCTATGAGGAGCGGCTTAAGGAGCTGGGCATGTTTAGCCTGAAGAAGAGAAGGCTGAGAGGGTATATGATAGCCATGTATAAATATGTGAGAGGAAGCCACAGGGAGGAGGGAGCAAGCTTGTTTTCTGCTTCCTGGAGACTAGGACGCGGAACAATGGCTTCAAACTACAAGAGAGGAGATTCCATCTGAACATTTGGAAGAACTTCCTGACTGTGAGAGAGAGCCGTTCAGCAGTGGAACTCTCTGCCCGGGAGTGTGGTGGAGGCTCCTTCTTTGGAAGCTTTGAAACAGAGGCTGGATGACCATCTGTCGGGGGTGATTTGAATGCAATATTCCTGCTTCTTGGCAGAATGGTGTTGGACTGGATGATGGCCCAGGAGGTCTCTTCCAACTCTTTGATTCTAGGATTCTATGATTCTTCCTCTTCTATCCATTTCTGGGTTAGAGCGTGTGCTTCTTTTGTTAAAAAAGTAATTTTTATTGAAGGTTAAGCATAGAATAAAAAGTAGATTTAGAGAAAATACATTTAAAGTGGGAGAACATTAAATTCAAAGAAAAGTTAGAAATAAGCACGGCACAAGAGAAAGAAAAAACAAAACAAAAATAAATAATAAAACAACAAAACAAACAAAAACAAAGGTGAAGCAAGAAGTAAGTTTGACTATCCGTTTGCTTCCAGATTCAATTTTGCCGAAAGTCTGTTTTGGTCTTGAAGTCTTTTTAATCTATATAGCGATGGTTTCTTAATTTTCCCTGTCCTTGGAGTTTCTTTTAGAGGGTGTGATTCTTATCAAGTTTGCAGATGGGACCAAATTGGGAGGGAGAGCTAATACTCCAGAGGGCAGGGTCAGGATGCAAAAGGATCTCCACATAATAATAATAATAATAATAATAATAATAATAATTATTATTATTATTATTATTATTATTATTATTATTTATACCCCGCCACCATCTCCCCAAAGGGGACTCGGGGCTGTTTACATGAGGCCAAGCCCATACAACAAATTACAATAAAATAAGATACACGTTACAATAAAATCAACAACATTGCAGAAAAATACAGAAGTAGAGAGTGGGAGAGCTGATTGGCCAAAACTAACACAATGAACGTCAACAAGGAGCCATGTAAGAGATTCCAGTCACAGCACCCCTTGATGGCCCTCCAGCCCCTGCTTAACAACCCCCCTGGGTGGTTTAATCCCTACAGAAGTGGAGTGCAGATGGGACCAGATTGGGAGCTAATACTCCAGAGGGCAGGGTCAGGATGCAAAAGGACCTCCACAGATGAGAGAGCTGATTGGCCAAAACTAACAACGTAAATGTCAACAAGGAGACATGAAAGATACTCCACTTAGGCAGGAAAAAATGCAATGCAAAGATAGAAATTGGGTGACGCTTGGCTCCACAACAGTCCATGGGAGAAAGTGGGTTGCTGTAAGTTTGTCGGGCTCTCTGGCTGTGTCCCAGAAGCATTCTCTCCTGACGTTTCGCCTGCATCTGTGGCAGGCATCCTCAGAGGTTGTGAGGAAAGATCGTGGAGTCTTGAACATGAGCCAAGGGTGTGATGCAGCAGCTCAAAAAGCCAGTGGGATTTGGTGCTGCATCCAGAGGAGAATAGTGTCCAGATTGAGGGAAGTCTGGGTGCCTTTGTATTCTGCTTTGGCCAGATCGCTTTATCCTGAATCACACTGTGTCCAATTCCGGGCCCATAGTTCAAAAGAGATACTGGTTCTAAGCTGGAATGTGAACCGAGGAAGAGGGCGACTAAAAGCATCCAAGGTCTGGAGACCATGAATAATCCCTCTGAGTAGTGACTTAAAGAGCTGGGTGTTTAGCCTCAGAAGAGAAGGCGGAGAGGAGACGTGGAAGGAGCCATGTATCAATATGTGAACGGGTGTCCTAAGGAAGAGGGAGCAGGCTTGTTTTCTGCTCTCAATGGAGCCATGGGTTCAAATGACAGGAAAGAAGGAGACTCCACCTAAACACTGGGAAGATTTCTGACTATAAGAAGAGATGTTCAACAGTGGAACTCTCCACGTTGGAGTCTGGTGGAAACTCCTTCCTTGGAAATTTAAACAGAGGCTGGTTGGCCATCTGTCAGGGGTGCTTTTCATGCATTGAAGGAGGAGTTTGGACTAGATGGCCCCCATGGTCTCTTCCAAATCTATTATTTTGTGATCTTCCTGTGCTTTCTGCTTCAGAGTGTAGTGGAGGCTCCTTCCTTGGAGGCTTTTAAACGGAGGCTGGCTGGCCATCTGTCGGGGTGACTGATTAAAAACCTCCAGGGTGGTTTAATCCCTATTTGGACCTAATGTGCTCATGTGTTGTGTTGCTATGTACATGTGACATGTAATAATAATAATAATAATAATAATAATAATAATAATAATAATAATAATGTAATAATAATTTTGAGACAAATTCTGGTCACTTGGGTATAATGTGCTATGTACATGTGACATATAATAATAATAATAATAATAATAATAATAATAATAATAATGCAGAGATGAAGCCCAGACACTTGGACCTAATGTGAACATGTGCTATGTTGCTATGCACATGTGACATATAATAATAATAATAATAATAATAATAATAATAATAATGTAATAATAATTTAGAGACAAATTCCAGGCACTTGGACCTAATGTGCACACGTGCTGTGTTGCTATGTACATGTGACATGTAATAATAATAATAATAATAATAATAATAATAATAATAATAATAATAATAATAATTTAGAGACAAATTCCAGGCACTTGGGCCTAATGTGCATGTGTGCTGTGTTGCTATGTACATGTGACATAATAATAATAATAATAATAATAATAATAATAATAATAATAATAATTTAGAGACAAATTCCGGTCACTTGGGCCTAATGTGCATGTGTGCTGTGTTATAATAATAATGCAGAGATGAAGCCCAGACACTTGGACCTAATGTGCACATGTGCTGTGTTGCTATATACATGTGACATGTAGTAATAATAATAATAATAATAATAATAATTTAGAGACAAATTCCAGTCACTTGGGCCTAATGTGCATGTGTGCTGTGTTGCTATGTACATGTGACATGTAATAATAATAATAATGTAATATAATAATAATTTAGAGACAAATTCCGGTCACTTGGGCCTAATGTGCATGTGTGCTGTGTTGCTATGTACATGTGACATGTAATAATAATAATAATAATAATAATAATAATAATGCAGAGATGAAGCCCAGACACTTGGACCTAATGTGCACATGTGCTGTGCTGCTATGTACATGTGACATGCAATATCATCATCAATCATCATCATCATCATCATCATCCTCATTCCTATTCTTCTCCTTCCCCTTTTGGGCTTTGATACAGAAAGTGGCGGCGACCGCCAGGGGTCGCTGCTGGCAAGCCACCGGGCGTCTCTATGGGTTTTTCCTCTGCTCTGGCGGGCCTGAATCCTCCACTTCCGGTTCCGGACGTAGCGGGCAAGATGGCGGTGGCGGGGCTGTCTAAGGCCGAGTACTTGAAGCGATATTTGGGAGGAGGAGGAGGGGGCGAGGAGAAGGAGGAGGGGGAGGAAGGCAAGAAGCGGCGCCGGAGGAAGAAGAAGGCGGCGGAGGAGGAGAAGAAGGGGGCGACCTTGGGCCGGTGAGAAGGGAGAGAGCGAGCGAGGGAAGGAGGCCGAGAGAGTGTGACTGGCCCAGGCCAGTGGGAAGGGAAGGGAAGGGAATGGAGGGACCCCCAAGGGACGTCTAGCCCAACCCCTTTCTCTCAGGCGGAAATACACCACCACCATCATCATCATCGTATATTATTGATATTCTATATTACTATATTTACATGCACATTTTTCTTGAGAAACTGCAAGTCGCTTCTGGTGTGGGAGAACTGGCCGTCTGCAAGGACGTTGCCCAGATGTTTTACCATCCTGGGAGAGGCTTCTCTCATGACCCTGCATGGGAAGCTGGAGCTGACAGGTGGGAGCTCACCCCATTATAAATTATATATATATATATGTATAATATAGTATATTGTATATAGTAAAGGTAAAGGTTGTCCCCTGACATTAAGTCCAGTCATGTCTGACTCTGGGGTGTGGTGCGCATCTCCATTTCTAAGCCGAAGAGCCAGCGTTGTCCATAGACACCTCCAAGGTCATGTGACTGGCATGAGCACCATTACCTTCCCGCTTGAGCGGTACCTATTGATCTACTCACATTTGCATGTTTTCAAACTGCTAGGTTGGCAGAAGCTAGGCCTGAAAGCGGAAGCTCACGCCGCTCCCTGGAATCGAACCTGCGACCTTTTGGTCAACAAGCTCAGCAGCTCAGTGCTTTAACCCACTGCGCCACCAGGGGGCGTGTGTGTGTGATATATATATATATATATATATGGAGGGACCCCCAAGGGACATCTAGCCCAACCCCTTTCTCTCAGGCGAAAATACACCACCACAACCATATATATTATTGATATCCTGTGTTATTATATTTACATGCACATTTTTCTTGAGAAACTGCAAGTCGCTTCTGGTGTGGGAGAACTGGCCGTCTGCAAGGACGTTGCCCAGATGTTTTACCATCCTGGGAGAGGCTTCCCTCATGTCCCTGCATGGGAAGCTGGAGCTGACAGGTGGGAGCTCACCCCATCTAGTCATTTTACTACCAGTCCACGTTTCACAGGTGCAGTGGGTTAAACCCCTGTGCCGGCAGGACTGAAGACCGACAGGTCACAGGTTCGAATCCGGGGAGAGGCGGATGAGCTACCTCTATCAGCTCCAGCTCCTCATGCGGGGACATGAGAGAAGCCTCCCACAAGGATGAAAACATCAAAATCATCTGGGCATGCCCTGGTCAACGTCCTTGCAGACGGCCAGTTATCTCACACCAGAAGCGACTTGCAGTTTCTCAAGTCGCTCCTGACATGAAAAAAGATACCCAGAAAGAAGCCACAGCCTTGCCTGGCAAACTGCCGACCTTTCAGTCAGCAGTCATGTTTTTTGTGTGTGTGTCAGGAGTGACTTGAGAAACTGCAAGTCTCCTCTGGTCTGAGAGAATTGGCCGTCTGCAAGGACGTTGCCTAGGAGACATTGCCTGGATGTTTTGATGTTTGGCCAACCTTGTGGGAAGCTTCTCTCATGTCCCCTTTGCATGGGGAGCTGGAGCTGACAGAGAAAGCTCATCCGTGCTCTCCCCAGATTCGAACCTCCCACCTGTCGGTCTTCAGTCCTGCCCGCACAAGGGTGTAACCCATTGCGCCACTGAGGGCTCCTATTTACATGTACCTAACGTCATACCACACATTATTATTATTAAACTTTATTTGTACCCCGCTAACATCTCCCAAAGGATTCGATGCGGTTTACACAGGCCGAGGCCTCAACACACAACATACCAGTACAGTCTAAGCAAATCAAACAGTTAAAAACAGAATAAAGCAAAATGAACAACAGGCAAAACAATATACTAAAACACAATAAAACTGGGCCGGGCCAGAGTAATGGGTACAAGAATTAAAAGTGCTGATGTGACAGGAGGTGTATATGAGGCTTCTAGGGCAAGTGCGATGTGCGATGTGCAGCAATCATTGGTTCTGGTAAAGTGCTTATGGGACTTGGTAGTGGAGATTTCCTAATCTGGGAAGGCGCATCGGAAAAGCCAGGTCTTCAGGTTCTTTCTGAAGACTGCCAATGTAGGGGCCTGTCTAAGGTCTTTGGGGAGGGTGTTCCAGAGACGGGGGGCCACCACGGAGAAGGCCCTGTCCCGCGTCCCCACCAAGCGCGCCTGCAACGCAGGTGGGATCATGAACAGGGCCTCTCCAGATGACCGAAGTGAACGCGTGGGTTCGTAGATGGAAATGCGGTCCCAAACCGTTCAGGGCTTTGTAGGTAAGCACCTGCACCTTAAATTGGGCTCGGAATATAAACGGCAGCCAGTGGAGCTCCTTGAACAGGAGGGTTGACCTCTCTCTGTAAGGGGCCCCAGTTAGCATCCTGGCTGCTGATCGTTGGACCAGTTGGAACTTCCGAGCTGTCTTCAAGGGCACACATGCACATGAGGTCCAAGTGTCTTGCCTTCGTCTCTGAATATAGGGCTCTTCCAAGGGTCTAAGATAGTAGAGGTGTTACTACATCACTATGATTATATATTATTATGTTACTTATTATTAACATAGTATTTTCATGTACATAACAACACAGCACACATGCATACTAGGTCTAAGTGTCTTGGATTTGTCTCTTGCCAAGTGTTGGAGGCATTAAAGTTATTATTGGATTCTTATTATTCTTATCTCTCATATAGATAGATAGATAGATAGATAGATAGATAGATAGTTATATGTTATCTATATAAATAAAAATGTAATATTCATTTGTGGGATTAACATAACTCAAAAACCACTGAATGAATTGCCGCCAAATTTGGACACAAGACACCTACTAACCCAAGGAGTGATCATCACTCCAAAAAATTGATTTTGTCATTTGGGAGTTATAGTTGCTGGCATTTATAGTTTACTTACAATCAAAGAGCATTCTGACCTCCACCAATGATGGAGTGAACCAAACATGGCAAAACTTCCCACACAGAACCCCCCTGACCAACAGAAAATACTTAAGGCCATCCAATCCAACTCCCTTCACCAGGGCAAGAAAACGTAATCAAAGCCCTCCTGACAAAGAGCCATCCAGCCATAGATATAGATAGATAGATATTATTCACACACACACAGATATAGTATCCTAGATTTGAAAGGGACCCCTAAAGAAGGACAATTATATGTTGCATGTTCCAGAGTAGGCAAACCAGACACTCTCCACATCAACACTGACAAAGAAACAGCAAGAAATACTGTTTACCACGAGCAGAAAGAAAATACATATATTAGAAACCAACATTGACTAGTTTCATTACTTTATTTTCCAGATCACCAGACTGGGCCACTGCAACGAAGGGCAGGGGACAGCTAGTTATCTATCTATCTATCTATCTGTCTGTCTGTCTGTCTGTCTATCTAAAATGTTTGTTTGTGGGATTAACAGAACTCAAAAACCACTGGACGAATTGGCACCAAATTTGGATGCAATATGCCTAACAACCCAATGTATGTCCTTCACCAATGTATGTCCTTCACTAAAAAAAAAATGATTTTGTCATTTGGGAGTTGTAGTTGCTGGGATTTGTAGTTCACCTACAATCAAAGAACATTCTGAACCCCACCAGTGACGGAATTGAACCAAACTTGGCACACAGTTCTCCCATGACCAACAGAAAATACTGGAAGGGTTTGGTGGGTAGTGTCCTTTGGTTTTGGAGTTGTAGTTCACCTACATCCAGAGAGCACTGTGGACTCAAACAATAATGGATCTGGACCAAACTACACGAAGACTCAATATGCCCAAAGGTGAACAAATTGGTGTCAGTACCTGCTTTTATCCAGGAATAAGCCCAGCCTTGCATCTGTGCAAAAGCTTCCTTTGGCGACAGTCTCATGAGGCGGGCTGTATTCTGGCTTGTTTTGTATCTAAGCTTCTCTAGAAGTGAGATTTTGGGAAGAGGTCAAGCTAGGCAATTGCTAGGCTTCTTACCATATTCCAATATCATTGTGATTCATCGTCACGTTGGATTTCTTTTTCTCCTTTGACGCTCAGGATGCGCATCGTGGATGATGACGACACAAGCTGGAAGAGCATTCCTGTGGAGCAGGAGGATGAGGATGAGGAAGGGGATGAAGGAGATATGCCTGTGGTGAGGCTCTGAAAGCTTGGCAGCACTAAAGTTGTGTAATTACACTACGTAACGCAATTTTTGTTCTGGGTTATAAACATAATTTCTTAATTGGTTCTATCATAAAAACTTGGGAAAAGTTGACTAAATTGCAAAAACATTGTCTTTGCGGGAGGGACATCCTGCTATAGCACATTTTGCTCTAGTTTTCAATGTATAGCTCATCATATTCAGCCACCAAAAATAAAAGACAAACTACTTTCATAGTAAGTCCTGCAAAGTAAGTTCCTCATAGAGTTGGAAGAGACCAAGAGTTGATGAAGTCCTGTTTTAATCCATTGTTTCCAGGTGGCAGAGTTTATTGATGAGCGGCCGGATGAAGTGAAATGGATGGAAACGTTTCGCACCAGCAACAAATGGAAGCTGATGGGAGGTGAGCATCCTGCCATCCTTTTAGAGCTCCATAGTGTACTTCTTTTGCATCCTGTCCTCAGTCTTTTCTCCAAGGGTGGGAATTCCATCTTGGTGTCTCGGATTCAGAGGGACTTGCATAGGATTATATAGAGGTACTAGCCGTCCCCTGCTAGCCGTTGTTGTGGCCCAGTCTGTTGCTCTGGAAAATAATGAGAAAGTGTTGCTTTCTAATATATGGAATTTCTTTCTGCTTTTGGGTAGACAGTATTTCTTGCTGTGTCTTTGTCAGTGTTGATGTGGTGAATGTCTGGTTGGCCTACTCTGGAGCATGCAATATAGAATTGTCCTTGTTTAGGGGTCCCTTTCAAATTTATGATACTATATCTGTGAGTTTGTGTGAATCATATCTATCTCTATCTATGGCTGGATGGCTCTTTGTCAGAGGGCTTTGATTACGTTTTCTTGCCCGATGAAGGGAGTTGGACTAGATGACCTGAAGTATTTTCTGTTGCTCTGGGGGTTCTGTGGGGGAAGTTTGCCCTGATTCTGTCATTCGTGTGGTTCAGAACGCTCTTTGATTGTAGGTGAACTATAAATCCCAGTAACTACAACTCCCAAATGTCAAGGTTTATTTCCCCCAAACTCCATCTGTGTTTATATTTGGGCATGTTGAGTACTCGTGCCAAGTTTGGTCCAGATCCATCATTGTTTGAGTCCATAGTGCTCTCTGGATGTAGGTGAACTATAATTCCAAAATTCAAGGTCAATGCCCACCAAACCCTTCCAGTATTTTGCTGGTGGTCATGGGAGTTTTGTGTGCCAAGTTTGGTTCAATTCCATTGTTGATGGAGTTCAGAATGCTCTTTGATTGTAGATGAACTATAAATCCCAGCAACTACAACTCCCAAATGACAAAATCATAATTTTTGAGTGATGGTCACTCCTTGTGTTGTGAGACATTTTGTTGCCAAATTTGGTATGATTTAGTTAATTGGTTCTTTTGTTTTTAAGGTACTCATTATGCACAGAGCATTTTTATATATAGAGATGTGTTAACGATAATAATTGCAACATTTTCTTTTCTTAGAACCAAACGAGGAGGAGCCCCAAAAGTCTGCAAACAGGTGAGGAGTGGGAGTGGTTGCGCAGCTTGCCGCCTGAGGCCAGGAAGTCTGTTTAAAAGCCTTTTGCGACTGCTTATATCTAATAAGCAAAATAAAAGAGATTTAAAGATGGGCTTAAAGCTAAGCCTAAAAACTTAGGCATAGACACCAAGAACTGGGAAGCCCTGGCCCTTGAGCACTCTAACTGGAGGTCAGCTGTGACCAGCAGTGCTGCGGCATTCAAAGAGGCACGAATGGAGCGTGAAAGGGAGAAACATGCCAAGAGGACTGGGACCGCCTTCCGACTGGAAATCATGTCCTCACTGCGGGAGAACACGCAGGTCAAGCATAGGGCTCCATCCACCTATGGACCCACCGCCAGGACACTCCACTTGGAGGACCATCATCCTCAGGCTACGAGGGATCGCCTAAGTAAAGTAATAACTAATAATATTTCTTACCCATCTCTTCTCATGGCTCAAGGCGGTCACAGCACAGGCGAAAGCACACAAGTACTATAAAAACCCTACAAACACACGTATTAAAGTGCAGTTCCAGAAAAGAGCAAAGGATACTTGGCAGAGTTACACCTAATTATTTAGGATTGTTGTTTCTTGTGTATGATTATTTCATGTCCTTACTTTAATCCCTGTTTTGTGTATTTTAACATTTTTTTATAGAAATACATTTTAAGATGTATCGTGTATAGAAATACATTTTAATATGTGTATTTGTGGAATTTTTTACAATGTTTATGTGTTTTAATTATTCTGTAACCCGCCTCGAGCCACAAGGAGAGGCGAGTCAGAAATAAAACTATTATTATTAATGGGTTGTTGTAGGTTTTTTCGGGCTATATGGCCATGTTCTAGAGCAGTGGTTCTCAACCTTCCTAATGCCGCGACCCCTTTGTACAGTTCCTCACGTTGTGGTGACCCCCAACCATAACATTTTCATTGCTACTTCGTAACTGTAATTTTGCTACTGTTGTGAATCGTAATGTAAATATCTGATATGCAGGATGTATTTACAAATCCCAAATACCCAATATGCCCAAATTTGAATACTGGTGGGGTTGGGGGATTGATTTTGTCATTTAGGAACTGTAGTGGCTGGGATTTATAGTTCACCTACAATCAAAGAGCATTCTGAACACCACCAATGATGAAATTGAACCAAACTTAGCACACAGAACTCCCATGGCCAAGAGAAAATACTGGGAGGATCTGGTAGACATTGACCTTGGAGTTGTAGTTCACCTACATCCAGAGAGCACTGTGGACTCAAACAATGATGGATCTGGACCAAACTTGGCACGAATACTCAATATGCTGAAATGTGACCACTGGAGGAGTTTGAGAAAAATAGATCTTGACATTTGGGAGTTGTAGTTGCTGGGATTTATAGTTCACCGACAATGAAATAACATTCTGAACCCCACCAACAATAGAATTGGACCAAACTTCCCACACAGAACCCATGACCAACAGAAAATACTATGTTTTTTGATGGTCTTTGGCGACCCCTCTGACACCCCCTCGCGACCCCCACAGGGGTCCCGACCCCCAGGTTGAGAAACACTGTTCTAGAGGCATTCTCTCCTGACGTTTTGCCTGCATCTATGGCAAGCATCCTCAGAGGTAGTGAGGAAACGTCAGGAGAGAATGCCTCTAGAACATGGCTATAAAGCCCGAAAAAACCTACAAGAACCCAGTTATTCCGGCCATGAAAGCCATAGACAATACATTATTATTATTATTATTATTATTATTATTATTATTATTATTCAAAAAGTGTAAGGTGAATCTGGACTCTGTTTTAGACTAATAATAATAATTTATTACCCGCCTGTCCTTTTGGCTTGAGGTGGGACACAACATAGTCAAAGCTTGGTGAATGCAGACCGTGTTCTTTCTCGTTTCCCTTGCCTTCCAGTTCAGAAGCTGCAAAGCAACAGAAAATGGCACCTTTCCCAGATCAGTCTCCTCCAAGAAGGGGCCGCCATGATTCGCCAGACGGGTCTCCACCCAGGAAAGGCCGCCATGATTCACCAGATCTGTCCCCACCCAGGAGGGACCGCCATACGAAGCCCCAATCTGGAGCAAGCAGAAACAATGACAGACCTTTGGACCAAGGTCGGCAGGAACGGTTCTCGGAGAAGGATGCGGCCCGTCCAAAGAGGCAAATGAGTCCTGATGCATCGGCGCCTTGGAAGAAGGCGCGCCATTTGGATGCAGACCTGCTGCTGCCTCGAAAGCAGCCGGCTCCCAGGGGTAAGTGGAAAGCGCTGTGCTTTTGTGTGGGTGTGCATCGTACTTGGTTAGCATGCAGTCTTCATTTTCTTGTTTAATCTTTTACATCATCTGAGGAGGCCCTGCTCTCGATCCTGCCTGCTTCACAGGCACGTTTGACGGGGACGAGAGACAGGGCCTTCTCTGTGGTGGCCCCTCGACTGTGGAACTCCCTGCCTAGGGATGTTAGATCAGCCCCCTCCCTCCTGACCTTTCGGAAAAGAGTGAAAACCTGGCTGTTTGAGCAAGCGTTTGGAACTTCAGCCTGACCAGATAAACTCAAATTGGAATGTGAACTAGGAATGGCTAAGACAATGGAACGGTTGAGGAATTGAACAAGAAGACATTGTTTTTATAATTTTTATTATTCATTGCTTTTATGGTTTTTAAACATATTGTGATCTTTTTTGCTTTTTATTGATGTACTAGCCATCCCTTGCCATGCGTTGCTGTGGCCCAATCTGGTGATCTGAGAAATAAAGTAATGAGAAAGGGTTGGTTTCTAATATATAATTCCTTTATGCTTGTGGTTAAACAGTATTTCTTGTTGTTTCTTTGTTAGTGTGGATGTGGAGAGTGTCCACATCTCCCAAATGACAAAATCCATTTTTTTTGAGTGAAGGACATACATTGGGCTGTTAGGTGTCTTGTGTTCAAATTTGGTGTCAATTCGTCCATTGGTTTTTGAGTTCTGTTAATCCCACAGAACTCTGTTCTGTTAATCCCACAAACGAACATTACGTTTTTATTTATATAGATGTATTTTTATATATGGCATCTAATTGTTGCCGACTTGTACGGCGCCCTGAGTCGCCTTCGGGCTGATATGGGCAGGATACAAATGTTGTAAATAAACAAATAAATGTAGATAGATTAATACAAAACAATGCACAAAAACAAACCAACACAAACAACAAAAAAGTTAAAAAATACTTTTTCTAGAATGAAAGGAAACATTGCTCCTACATTCCCATCTATCTATCTGTTTACCTATCTACACCATGCGTTTAAAGCATCTATTAAAGCATCTCCACTGGCTCCCGATGAGTTTCCGGGCCCAATTCAAAGTGCAGGTGATTACCTACAAAGCCCTTTATGCTTCAGGTCCAGCCTATCCTCGAGACGGCATCTCTTACTACAAATTATTGGGGAGGAACTCCTCTCGGTCCCGCCTCCATCTCACATGCGGGATGAGGGAGAGGGCCTTCCTTCTCGGTGGTGGCCCCTTATCTCCGCCTTGCCAATAGGTCCCAAGGTAGAAAGTTTGCCCATGCCTGTTGTAGAGAAAGGCATGCTAATTACTTTTGTATATAACGAAACATTTGTAAGGATTGTGGCGCAGCTGGCTGTGTGTCAGCTGCATTAAGATCACTCTGACCAAAAGATCATGAGTTCAAAGCCAGCCCGGGTTAGAGTGGGTTTCCAACCAATTGTGTAGCCTGTTGTCGACCTTTGCAACCCGAAAGACAGATGCATCTGTCAAGTAGGAAAATTAGGTACCACCTTAAAGTGTGGGGAGGCTAAAGTGACTGATTATGAGGCCATAAAGAAGACTCCAGCAAAAGCATTCCAGCGGGGAAGCATGCGGGGAATGCGGAAGTGCTTCATCAGTGTCGCAGATGGACGATGAAAGCTCTCCTGGCGGCCAGAAAAAGTGAAATAGCCTCTGTGTATGTCTGTATACGTTGTATGTCAAATTGGCATTGAATGTTTGCCATGTATGTGAACACTGTAATCTGCCCTGAGTCCCCTGCAGGGTGAGAAGGGCGGAATATAAATGCTTCAAATAAATAATAATAAATAAATAAGTTGATCCATTTCGGCACGCCGGCTTGTTTCCATAAGCATATTGGCTTGTGTCAATTTCCTCCCTTGTTCTGATGGTGGTCTTCCTCTCCAGGCGACAAGGCAGCCCCTTCCCCGCAGAGGCGCCAAAGGCACGATTCCGATTCCAGTTCGGGTTCCCCTTCGCGGCGCAGCCAAGCCAGAGCAGCCTCGGACTCGGATCTTTCCCCCCCGCGACCCTCTCTCAGCCTGCTGCAGCGGCGTCGGCAGGGCTCTCCTTCGGACCTCTCTCCGCCCAGAAGGAAGCGCCGCGCCTCGTCTGGCTCTTCGGACTTGTCTCCTCCTCGACGGGGTCAAGAGGCCCCAAGGAAAGGCCGCCGGTCCAGGAGCCCCCCTGACCGTTCACCGCAACATCGGACAGAGGATGCCAAAGGCCGGGGCAGCGGCCAAAGGGTGAGGAGGTGGGCGGGAGGGAGGGAAGGGGCTGGCGCGGGATCACGTTCGGAGCCCTGGGAGGCCCTTGACAGCGTCTCTGTTCCGTCTTCCAGGAGCATAGTTTACATTACCTTTTGGTTGCATGGGATAGTGTTCTTTTGCATTTCCCCAGGGCTGCTACAGACCCAGCAGCACCCCGGAAGTTAAACAGTATCAGAGTCTGGAAAGCCAGCCTGCAGGCCCTCTGCAATTATTGGTTTAGAAAAGTATCTCTTTGGGTCTAGGGACTGCCTTTTTTTCCTGGGTTGAGATCTCCATTTTGGAATCTCCCCTGCCTCCTTCAGTAGAGAAGAAAGCTTCAGATGTGCTGTTGGTCAGGCAGGTACTCTGAGAAAACCATTGTAAGAACGATTGAGAAATAGAAAGATAAATTTAGTGATTGAGATACTTGAGTTATAGATAGATATTGAGTTATTGAGAAATAGTTATAGAGCACTATTTGCTTCATCTCCAAAACTGACCTTGGGCTGGAATGGGGAAGGCCTACGCTTTCTAAAAGATAGTGGCTCAGGGTTGGGGTAAAAAGATCTCAGGATTTTTTCTACCATTTGGATGAAGGCACCTCAGTAACTGAAGGAAAAGGAAAGAAAGATCATCTCTACGGTTTCACCAATTGACTGTTTTGTTTGTAACTTTGATAAGCTGCGCCAAGTCTGCAAGGACTTTGAGAAATAAATATTCTGTTTGATGTTCCAAACCCGAAGTGTCCTCAGTTGCTGAGAAATTTTGAGCTTCTAAAGAAAGACCCCCGCTGTCCGCCCAGACAAAGAGAGAAGCACATCTTAGTTTTATTTTTATAGGGTCTGGGTGTGACGGCACAGTCTCCTTCCTGGGATGTGATAGGCCTGTCCAAAATTATCATTCATCCTCATTAGTCGGATCAAACTGGTTAAATTGATACTTACGAGGCGATATCGAAACTCACCTAATACTTCTTTTAAATATTTATTTATATTTATATACCATAGGATTGTCTGCGCACCCCATCTCTACCTGAAAACTCTGTCCAGCATAATATTTTAACTTTAAATTATTGCATTTGGCCCAGCCATAGGTTTTAAATGCTTGTTGTTATTGTTACTGTTTATTGTTTATTTTGTTGATGTGATTTATATTAATTATATTGTATTGATTGTCTTTTGTTTATTAATGTGCTGTAGCCTTGGCCTCATGTAAGCCACACCGAGTCCCTTGGGGAAATGATAGCGGGATATAAATAAAGTATTATTATTATTATTATTATTATTATTATTATTATTATTACCATCCCTCTCAGCCCGCAGGCAACTCGGGGCGGTTTACAATTGGTGCCAAGACCATAAAATCCAATTTCAATACAATAAAAAACAATCTGATAATAAAACCATAACAAAATCAATAAAAACATGAACATTAGGATTTCCTATTAAAAACATTGTCCAATTGCTTGAATTTCATAAACCTGAGAAGTCTCCCAAAGCCAGTTCCATGTTCAGCGCAAGGAAGCAAAGCAAAGCCAAAAAGGCTGCCTTCCCTCTTTCAATGAATGGCCTCTCGCCATGAGGAGAGGGAAGTAGCAGGGAGGAAGCAGAGTTCGCTGGGAAAGAGGCAGAGAGAGCAGAGGATTCTGGGAAATGTAGTTTGGGAAGGCGAGGAGCCCTATGCCAGAGAATACCAAAGGCCCTGCCCTGAACTAGACCACAACTGGAATATTGTGTTTAATTCTGGGCACCACAATCCAAGAGAGATATTGACTCTAAGCTGGAATGTGTCCAGAGGAGGGTGACTAAAATGATCAAGGGTCTGGAGAACAAGCCCTATGAGGAGCGGTTTAAGGAGCTGGGCATGTTTAGCCTGAAGAAGAGAAGGCTGAGAGGGGATATGATAGCCATGTATAAATATGTGAGAGGAAGCCACAGGGAGGAGGAGGGAGCAAGCTTGTTTTCTGCTTCCCTGGAGACTAGGATGCAAGGGAACAATGGCTTCAAACTACAATAGAGGAGATTCCACCTGAACATGAGGAACAACTTCCTGACTGTGAGAGCCGTTTAGCAGTGGAACTCTCTGCCCTGGAGTGTGGCAGAGGCTCCTTCTTTGGAGGCTTTTAAGCAGAGGCTGGATGGCCATCTGTCAGGGGTGATTTGAATGCAATATTCCTGCTTCTTGGCAGAACGGGGTTGGACGGGATGATGGCCCAGGAGGTCTCTTCCAACTCTTTGATTCTATGATTCTATGAACTACATTTCTCATAGAGGCTAGTAATAATAAATGTGTGTTTTCGTCCCTGTCGTGCGTTGTGCTGTCTTTGCCTTGCAGGGCCCTCAGATGCTATCGGGTGGCAAGGCGGGCCTGGTTTCGGCGGAGTTGCTGCGGAAGGAACAGAAGGAGCGGAGGCGGCAAGCGGGCGGCAGCAGCAAACACCTGGAAGGTGAGCACCTGGTGGTTTGGCTGTGCAGGTGGAGAGGGCTGTCCAAGCTCCCTCAGGCCCTCAAAGAGAGAGCCCAGCCCAGAGCCATATCGCAGTGGCAATAAAACCTGGCTGGATTGCAGCCATAAAGCAATTAGCTTCATTTACATTATGAGCATTGATAGACTAGATGTCCTTCGGGGTCTTTTCCAACTCTGTGATGCTCTGACTCCATCCGGGTCCATCCCACCTGTCCTCTGATTCCTCCTCGTGCCCTTTTCCAGCCGACTCGCAACACGCGGAGACGGTCTTCCGGGACAAGTCTGGGCGCAAGCGGGACCTGCAGCAGGAGAGGCTGGAGCTGCAGAAGAAGGCCGAGGAGAAGTCCGAGCGAGAGGAGCAGTATGCCCAGTGGGGGAAAGGGTACGCTCCTCCTTGCACATTGTGGCCTCTCTTCCCTTGGTGTACATCGGTCGTCCGGTCTCTCCCCGGCCGGGCTCCCTGTCCCCCCCTGAGCGGCTCTCCTCCCTCCCTCCCTCCCTCCCTTCCAGGCTGGCGCAGAGCAGGCAGCAGCAGCAGAACGTGGAGGACGCCGTGAGGGAGATGCAGAAGCCGCTGGCACGCTACATCGACGACCAGGACCTGGACAAGATGCTCCGGGAGCAGGAGCGCGAAGGAGACCCCATGGCCGGATTCCTCCGGAAGAAGAAGGACAAGGAGAGGAAGGGCGCCAAAGGTCAGCCTTCCAGCCCAGAAGGGGGGGGGGCACATGGCTTGGGAAGAAGGGCCTGACCCCACCCGCCCGCCCCCAAGAGGCAGTGAACGCAGCCTACCTAGGGGTGGGAAGGGGTTGCAAGCCCTCCAGGCAGGGCACCCAGAGGTGCTGGGCTTTTTCATTCCCTTCTCTTTCTCCTTTCAGTTTGGCCTACTCTTGTGCCCTACTTTCAGGTTCTGCAACAATGGGGGGGGGGGGGGGGAGGCTGTAAGGCTGGCCTCTGTTCTTTTGCTTTCCTCTCCTCTTTTCTTCCTTCCTTTCTTCCTTCCTTCCTTCCTTCCTTCCTTCCTTCCTTCCTTCCTTCCTTCCTTTCCGTCCGTCCGTCCGTCCTTCCTTCCTTCCTTCCTTCCTTCCTTCCTTCCTTCCTTCCTTCCTTCTTCCTTCCTTCCTTCCTTCCTTCCTTCCTTCCTCCTTCCTTCCTTCCTCCTTCCTTCCTTCCTTCCTTCCTTCCTTCCTCCTTCCTTCCTTCCTTCTTCCTTCCTTCCTTCCTTCCTTCTTTTTCCTTCCTTCCTTCCTTCTTCCTTCTCTTTGTTTCTTTCTTTCCTTCTTTCTTTCCTTTCTCTCTTTCTTTCTTCTTTCTGTCCTTCCTTCCTTCCTTCCTTCTTCCTTCCTCTTCCTCTTCCTTCCTTCCTTCCTTCCTTCCTTCCTTCCTTCCTTCCTTCCTTCCTTCCTCCCTCCCTCCCCCCCTCCCCCCCTTCCTTCTTTTCTCCCTCCCTCCCCTCCTCCTCCTCCTTCCTCCCTTCCTTCCTTCCTTCCTTCCTTCCTTCCTTCCTTCCTTCCTTCCTTCCTTCCTTCCTTCTTGTGGTGACTCTGGTCATACTGGCTTTCACCCTTCCTTCTCTCCCTCCCTTATTATCTTTCCCCTCCCTCCCTCTCCATCCCTTCCTCTCTCTCTCTCTTCCTTCCTCCCTCCCTCCCTCCCTCCCTCTCTTCCTTTTCTTTTCCCCTCCCTCCCTCCCTATCTCTTTCTCTCCTGAAGGCCGCATCCAGGAGACCCCGTTGCCTTCTTCCTCCTCAGCTGTCATTGCAAGCAACCCCAGTGTCTTCTCCACTTATCACATTCTTCAGGGATGGTTTGCATTTGTCTCTTGGGATTGCTTTGAGCCTCTTTGCGTTAGTGTTTTGTGCTTTGGCTCTTCATGTAATGCTTCTTGTGTGTGTGTGTTTCTGCCAGCACAGTGTTCAGATGGTTCCTCCCTCCCTCCTTCTTTCCTGTGCAGAAAAGCCACGGTACAATGGCCCAGCGCCTCCGCTCAACCGGTTTAACATCTGGCCCGGGCATCGCTGGGACGGAGTCGACAGGTGAGCCTTGCTTTGGGTCAAAGAGGAAAGGGTTACCTCTCATTTGGTTGTTTTGGCTGGAGCTTCCGCAATTCCAGGACAGATGTGGTCCAACTTCCTTAACTTACAAGAATCATCATTTCTGACTATGTAAACATATGTGGTTTACACCAAAAGTCCTCAGGTCAGTTATTGTCATTTCAGCCGGTTCCTCATGCCAAAGTTAACCAATTCTTCACCCCCTTTGTCCTCCATAGTGCAGTTTTCCAGGCTCCAGTTTTCTTAGGATGGTTCCTTCAGCCCTGACAGGCCTTAATAGGCCCTTCACCACACCCCAATCGTAGCCTTTCATTCAATCACTAGTCACCTGTGGTCACTCTCTTCTTCCGCAGGTCGAATGGTTTTGAGCAGAAGCGCTTTGCCAGGATCGCCAGTAAGAAGGCCGTGCAGGAGCTGGCCTACAAGTGGAGCGTAGAGGACATGTGAGGAGCGGGTGCCGAGGAGGAGCCTCTTGGCCACCATGATCCACCTTCTTTGCCACAACACCATCCCAGAGCATTGGTCGGGGCTTATCTTCCCAGAAAATATCCCCAGCCTGGCAGAAGGAGAAGTTTAGAAGGCCTCAAGTCCATCATAGAGAGGTCTCAAGAACATCATAATGAGGTCTCAAGAACATCATGGAGGGGCCTCAAGTCCATCATAGAGAGGTCTCAAGTCCATCATGGAGAGGCCTCAAGTCCATCATAGAGAGGTCTCAAGTCCATCATAGAGAGGTCTCAGGTCTATCATGAAGAGGTCTCAAGTCTATCGTAGAGAGGTCTCAAGAACATCATAGAGAGGTCTCAAGTCTATCATAGAGAGGTCTCAAGAACATCATAGAGAGGTCTCAAGTCCATCATGGAGAGGTCTCAAGAACATCATGGAGGGGCCTCTAGTCCATCATTGTGGAGCCTTGAGTCTATCAAGAAAGACCCTCAAGTCCATCATAGAGGGGCCTAAATTCCATCATGGAGGAACCTCAAGTCCATCATGGAGTCCATCATGGAGGGGCCTTGAGCCCAACATGGAGGGTTAGTTGAAGACCACACTTTCCTTGATCTCATCATGACTGTGGGGCCTGGAGTCCACCATGGAATAGGCCTTAATTCCATCATGGAGGGGCCTCAAATCCGTCATGGAGTGGAGTCAATCCTCGAGGGGCCTCGAGCCCATCATGGAGGGTCAGTTGAAGACCACGCTTTCCTTGATCTCATTGATTGCAGCCAATTTTGGCAGCGTCCTCTTTGGGGAACCTTCCTTCCTTCCGTGCCAGAGTGTAGGGAGCCATGGCTTTGAGTGGATTTGGGACCCCAGTGGGTTTGCGGTCGGAGGCTTTGCAGAGACTTTTCGGGGGAAGCTCCCTTCCTGGCAGCTCAGGGGAGAGGGTTCAGGAAGGCTGTCCGCAGCCAGTATTTCTTCGATCCTTTGTAATTTGGACGTGATGTTTGTACATAACTACATTTTTACAAAAACAGAACCAGAGGTGTGTGTGTGTCTGAAATGCTTTAACCGCCATCCTGATCGCAGGGAATGAACCGTCGGCAGGTTGTCGACTGAGTGTGTGTTAATACATTCCTTTCTTAAAGAAAAGGACTTGCGCATGGTTTCCTATCAGCCACACATGAACAAAACATGTAAATATTACACATCCTTTGTTCAGTTGTTTCTAACTCTTGGTGACCTCCAGGACCAGCCCACACTAGAGCTCCCTGTCAGCCGTCACCACCCCCAGCGCCTTCAAGGATGCCATCCATCCACCTTGCCCTTGGTCGGCCACTCTTCCTTTTCCCTTCCATTTTCCCCAGCATCATTCTCTTCTCTAGTTGACCTCCTGAACCAGCCCATGCCAGAGCTCCCTGTTGGCTGTCACCACCCCTAGCTACTTCAAGGACAATCCAGTAACTTCAAGGATGCCATCCATCCACCTTGCCTTTGGTCGGCCTCTCTTCCTTTTCTCTTCCATTTTCCCAAGCATCATTCCCTTCTCCAAGCTTTCCTGTCTTTTCATGATGTGGCCAAAGTAATACATAATAACAATAATACTATCAACAACAATAATTGTTGGTGTTGTTTATTTGTTCGGTCACTTCCGCCTCTTGGTGACCTCATGGACCAGCCCAGGACAGAGCTCCTTGAGGGCGGTGGCCACCCCTAGCACCTTCAAGGTCAAGCCAGTCACTTCAAGGATGCCATCCATCCATCTTGCCCTTTGTTGGCCCCTCTTCCCTTTTCCTTCCATTTTCCCCAGCATCATTGTCTTTTCTAGGTGACCTCATGGACCAGCCCACGCCAGAGCTCCCTGCCAGCCATCACCTCCCCCAGCTCCTTCAAGGTCAATCCAGTCACTTCAGGGATGCCATCCATCCATCTTGTCCTTGGTCGGCCTCTCTTCCTTTTCCCTTCCATTTCCCCCAGCATCATTGTCTTCTCTAAGCTTTCCTGTCTTCTCATGATGTGGTCAAAGGACTTCCTCATGGCCTCTACTATCCTCCAATGAGCAGTTGGGCTTTATTTCCTGGAGGATGGACTGATTGGATCTTCTCGCAGTCCAAGGCACTCTCAGAACTTTCCTCCAGCACCACAGCTCAAAAGCATCTCTCTTCCTTCACTCAGCCTTCCCACATCCGTAGGTGACTGTGGAGAATACCATGGCTTTAACTGCACCCTAGACCTATTTAATATTCAAAATACGTATTGCTTGATTACAGGCAATGGATCCTTCTGTGTAGTTCACACTTTGGTCAATGGAAGGCCAACATCCATTTGTTGATGGGTGAAGAAGTGGCAGAGCAGGACTGGGAAAGCTGGATGTTTTGATGTATTACCAACCTTGTGGAAAGTTTCTCTCACATCCCCACATGGGAAGCTGGAGTTGACAGAGGAAGTTCATCCCTGCTCTCCCTGGATTCAAACCTTCGACATGTCGATCTTCAATCCTGCCGGCAGAAGGGTTTAACCCATTGTCCCACTGTGGCAAGAGGCCATTCACTGAAAGAGGAAAGGCAGCCTTTTTGGCTTTGTTTTGCTTTCTTATGCTGAACATAAAATTCTTCACGGCGAGAGGCCATTCACAGAAAGAAGAAAGGCAGCCTTTTTGGCTTTGCTTTGCTTCCTTTCGCTGAACATGAAACTTCATGGCGAGAGGCCATTCACCGAAAGAGGAAAGGCAGCCTTTTTGGCTTTGTTTTGCTTCCTTGCGCTGAACATGAAACACTTCATGGCAAGAGGCCATTCACTGAAAGAGGCAAGGCAGCCTTTTTGGCTTTGCTTTGCTTCCTTGCGCTGAACATAAAACTCTTCATGGCAAGAGGGCATTCACTGAAAGAGGAAAGGCAGCCTTTTTGGCTCCCTTTTGGCTTTGCTTTGCTTCCTTGTGCTGAACATGAAACTCTTCATGGTGAGAAGCCATTCACTGAAAGAGGAAAGGCAGCCTTTTTGGCTTGGCTTTGCTTCCTTGCGCTGAACAAAACTCTTCATGGTGAGAGGCCATTCACTGAAAGAGGAAAGGCAGCCTTTTTGGCTTTGCTTTGCTTCCTTGCGCTGAACATAAAACTCTTCATGGCGAGAGGCCATTCACTGAAAGAGGAAAGGCAGCCTTTTTGGCTTTGCTTTGCTTCCTTGCGCTGAACATAAAACCCTTCATGGCGAGAGGCCATTCACTGAAAGAGGAAAGGCAGCCTTTTTGGCTTTGCTTTGCTTCCTTTCGCTGAACATGAAACTTCATGGCGAGAGGCCATTCACCGAAAGAGGAAAGGCAGCCTTTTTGGCTTTGTTTTGCTTCCTTGCGCTGAACATGAAACACTTCATGGCAAGAGGCCATTCACTGAAAGAGGCAAGGCAGCCTTTTTGGCTTTGCTTTGCTTCCTTGCGCTGAACATAAAACTCTTCATGGCGAGAGGCCATTCACTGAAAGAGGAAAGGCAGCCTTTTTGGCTTTGCTTTGCTTCCTTGCGCTGAACATAAAACTCTTCATGGCGAGAGGCCATTCACTGAAAGAGGAAAGGCAGCCTTTTTGGCTTTGCTTTGCTTCCTTGCGCTGAACATAAAACTCTTCATGGCGAGAGGCCATTCACTGAAAGAGGCAAGGCAGCCCTTTTGGCTTTGCTTTGCTTCCTTGTGCTGAACATGAAACTCTTCATGGCGAGAGGCCATTCACTGAAAGAGGCAAGGCAGCCCTTTTGGCTTTGCTTTGCTTCCTTGTGCTGAACATGAAACTCTTCATGGTGAGAAGCCATTCACTGAAAGAGGAAAGGCAGCCTTTTTGGCTTGGCTTTGCTTCCTTGCGCTGAACAAAACTCTTCATGGTGAGAGGCCATTCACTGAAAGAGGAAAGGCAGCCTTTTTGGCTTTGCTTTGCTTCCTTGCGCTGAACATAAAACTCTTCATGGCGAGAGGCCATTCACTGAAAGAGGAAAGGCAGCCTTTTTGGCTTTGCTTTGCTTCCTTGCGCTGAACATAAAACCCTTCATGGCGAGAGGCCATTCACTGAAAGAGGCAAGGCAGCCCTTTTGGCTTTGCTTTGCTTCCTTGTGCTGAACATGAAACTCTTCATGGCGAGAGGCCATTCACTGAAAGAGGCAAGGCAGCCCTTTTGGCTTTGCTTTGCTTTGCTTCCTTGTGCTGAACATGAAACTCTTCATGGTGAGAAGCCATTCACTGAAAGAGGAAAGGCAGCCTTTTTGGCTTGGCTTTGCTTCCTTGCGCTGAACATTGTCCCACTGTGGCAAGAGGCCATTCACTGAAAGAGGAAAGGCAGCCTTTTTGGCTTTGCTTTGCTTCCTTGCGCTGAACATAAAACTCTTCATGGCGAGAGGCCATTCACTGAAAGAGGAAAGGCAGCCTTTTTGGCTTTGCTTTGCTTCCTTGCGCTGAACATAAAACCCTTCATGGCGAGAGGCCATTCACTGAAAGAGGAAAGGCAGCCTTTTTGGCTTTGCTTTGCTTCCTTGCGCTGAACATAAAACTCTTCATGGCGAGAGGCCATTCACTGAAAGAGGAAAGGCAGCCTTTTGGGCTTTGTTTTGCTTCCTTGCGCTGAACATAAAACTTTTCATGGCGAGAGGCCATTCACTGAAAGAGGAAAGGCAGCCTTTTGGGTTTTGCTTTGCTTCCTTTTGTTGAACATGAAACTGACTTCCTGCATTACAAAATTCAAATGAAAAAGTATTGGGGGAGTTTTGATTCTTAAGCTTTCGGCACGTGTCGGATATTGCCTCGTAAGTCAGAATTTAACGAATTTTAATGCAACTTCTGAACATTTTGCACAAGCATATACATCCATACACCTATATCTATGGTTTCAAGGCCACAGAGGGAGGAGGGTCCTCACCGGTGGGGTGTGGCTGGTGGATGGTGCCCCGTTCTTCTCCTTCTTCTCTGCAACGGCGTTACTTTTCCATATTCGACAGGGAGCCGGGTGATGATGATAATAATAATAATAGGCTTACACTGGGTAATAGGCTTATGTGCTACATTATGCATGTCAAGGACAAGCAATTAAGCCTGGCCTCGCACATAATAATTAGATTTTTTGTTGATGAGCTCATCAGTAATGTGTTTAGTTAAGATTAAGGGCTTAGTTGCCAGGGCACAACAGGTCTGGGCCCTTCCTCGAGAGGCGGCCGCCGCTCTTTTCATTCAGCAGCCAGGGAAGAGTCGTCATAAGAATGATGAGAGGCCAAAGGGGACGGAAGCATACTATGGAAGCGTCTCTAGCAAGCACGGGCAAATTTGGTCCTCCCTCCAGGTGTTTTGAACTTCAACTCCCACAATTCCTAACAGAAAAGTCTCCTCCTTTGGAGGTTTTCAAGCAGAGGTTGGGTGGCCATCTGTCAGGAGGGATTAGATAGTGCCTTCCTTTCTAGCAGAAAGAAAGGGGTCAACTGGATGGCCTTTGGGTGTTCCATAGAATATAATCTCTGTTATAACTATGGCTGGATGACCATCTGTTGAGAGGGCTTGAATGGTGTCTTCCTGTATGGCAGAAAGAACAGGGTCGGACTAGATGGCCTTTGGGGATCCCATAGAATATAGTGTATCTGTCATAGCTATGGCTGCATGGCCATCTGTCGGGAGCGCTTGGATAGTGCTTCCCTTTATGGCAGAAAGGAAGGGGTCAGACTGGATGGCCTTTGGGGGTCCCACAGAATATAGTCTATGTCATAGCTATGACTGGGTGGCTATCTGTTGGGAGGGCTTGAATAGTGTCTGCCTTTACAGCAGAAAGAAGGGGTTCAGACTGGATGGCATTTGGGGGTCCCACAGAATATAGTCTATCTGTCATAGTGATGACTGGATGGCCATCTGTCAAGAGCGCTTGGATAGTGCCTTCCTTTATGTCAGAAGAAGGGTTGCAGACTGGATGGCCTTTGGGGGGTCCCATAGATTGTCTATCTGTCATAGCTATGGCTGGATGGCCATTTGTTGGGAGGGCTTGGATTGTGCCTTCCTTTACAGCAGAAAGAAGAGGGGTCAGACTAGATAGCCTTAGGGGGTCCCATAGAATACAGTGTCTATCTGTCATAACCATGGTTGGATGGCCATCAGCTAGGAGGGCTTGGATGGTGTCTTCCTTTATGGCAGAAAAAAGGGGTTGGATTGGATGGCCTTTGAGGGTCCCATGGATTATAGCCTGTCTGTCTGCCTGTCTGTTGTAGCAATGACTGAATGGCCATCTGTCGGGAGGGCTTGGATGCAGTTTTTTCCCACTGTACACCAGAAAGAACATGTCATCTTTTCTGCATGTTGGTACCACTTTGTGGCTCTTGTTTGCTTGTTTCTTTCTTCCTGACCTGTGCTGTCACCCGATTTGTTCCCGGTGTAAATGGAAGCTGAGAAGGAGGGCTTGCGCTGGCCTGACACCCACCTAATCCCTGAGTAAATCCGCCTCTTGGAAAGAGTGATGTCTAAACAGCAGCGTTCACAAAAACGTTCGCATGCATTTACTTCACCCCAAAACCCCGCAATCCAAGCAGAGAATTGCCCTCCATTCGTGCCTCTTCAAATTCTGCAGCACTGCTGGTCACAGCTGACCTCCAGCTGGGGCGCTCAAGGGCCAGGGCTTCCCAGTTCTCAGTGTCTATGCCAGAGTTTTTAAGGTTGGCTTTGAGCCCATCTTTAAATCTCTTTTCCTGTCCGTTTTCCGTTCTTGAGTTCAGAGTAGAGCAACTGCTTTGGGAGACGGTGGTCGGGCATCTGGACAATGTGGCCGGTCCAGCGGAGTTGATGGTGGAGGACCATTGCTTCAATGCTGGTGGTCTTTGCTTCTTCCAGCATGCTGAATTTGCCCTCTTGTCTTCCCAAGATATTTGCAGGATTTTCTGGAGGCAGCACTGATGGAATCGTTCCAGGAGTTGCATGTGACGTCTGTAGGCAGTCCACGTCTCGCAGGCATAGAGCAGGGTTGGGAGGACAATAGCTTTATAAACAAGTACCTTGGTATCCCTACGGATGTCCCAGTCCTCAAACACTCTCTGCCTCATTCGGAAAAATGCTGCACTCGCAGAGCTCAGGAGGTGTTGTATTTCAGTCTCAATGTTGACGTCTGTAGACAGTCCACGTCTTGCAGGCATATAGCAGGGTTGGGAGGACAATAGCTTTATAAACAAGCACCTTGGTCTCCCTACGGATGTCCCGGTCCTCAAACACTCTCTGCTTCATTCAGAAAAATGCTGCACTCGCAGAGCTCAGGCGGTGTTGTATTTCAGAGTCAATGTTGACTTTGGTGGAGAGGTGGCTGCCAAGGGAGCGGAAATGGTCCACATTTTCTAATGTTACACCATGAAGCTGTATCTCTGGCATTGGAGAGGGATTGGCTTGTGGTGACTGCTGGAAGAGCACTTTGGTTTTCTCGATGTTCAATGAGAGGCCGAGCTTCTCGTAAGCTTCTGCAAAGGTGCTTAGAGAGGCTTGCAGGTCTTCTGGATGCACACAGACGACATTGTCATCAGCATACTGGAGTTCTATAACATGCTGTGGTAACCTTGGTTTTGGCTTTCAGTCTGCTGAGGTTAAACAGCTTGCCATCTCTCCGATCGAGGATTTCCACTCCGGTGGGAAGCTTCCCATCAACAAGGTGAAGTATCATAGCAATGAAGATGGAAAATAAGGTTGGGGCAATAGATGCAATGGCATTTGTGGCTCCAGTTTAACCAAGCCAACCCTTTGGACAAGTTTTGGCCTATGTGGGCATCACGGATGCGGGATGCTCTGATGCACAATTCCTCATGGCCGCAGAATGGATGCAGGAAAAAGGAACCTATTCCTAGCAACGGAGGAGGAATACTTGGAATCTGGTCCTTCCTTTGGATCGGCATGCATTTCTTGTCCCTTGGAGGGGAAACACGCAGCACAAGCGAGCCGCACCTGAAAACCTTTGTTTCCCACTTCTGGTGCCGATGATCGATAGATAGATAGATACCTTTCTGCAGGAAGCGCTCTCTCTGCCTCCCACGCGCATGACGGGTAAGCTTTTAGAGTCGCAAGAGAGATCTTGGTGACACTTTAAGTGCCACGAATGACAACACAAGGGCGCCAAGCATCACCCCGCACGAACGTGCGCCTGTCAAGAGACTCCTGGGGATGATGGGCACGTTTCCCACCCAACATCATCATTATGTTTGCAGAAGTATTCCTTGAAATATTCAGAAAAATATCCACAGAAGTGTTCGTAAAATATTCGCATAAATATTCATAAAAATATTTGCATAAATATTCATAAAATATTCATAAAATATTTGCAGAAATATTCATCAAAAATATTTGCAGAAATATTCATAAAATATTTGCAAATATATTCATTGAAAAAATATTTGTAGGAATATGCATTAAAATAGTCATCAAAATATTCATAGAAATATTCATTAAAATACTCAAAATATTCACAGAAATATTCATCAAAATATTCACAAAAGTATTTATCAAAAATATTCACAGAAATATTCATCAAAAATTTGCAGAAATATTCATTGAAATATTCAAAATATTTGCAMAAATATTTACAGAAAATATTCATAAAATATTTGCAGAAATATTTTTTCAAAAATATTCACAGAAATATTCATRAAAAATATTTGTATMHAATATTCATTAAATTAGTCATCAAAATATTCATAGAAATATTCAATAAAATACTCATAAAATATTTGCAGAAATATTCATCTWAAATATTCACAGAAATATTCATCAAAAATATTTGCACAAATATTCACGGAAATGTTCATCAAAAATATTTGAAGGAATATTCATTAAAATAGTCATCAAAAATATTCATAGAAATATTCATTAAAATACTCATAAAATATTTGCAGAAATATTCACAGAAATATTTGCACAAATATTCATCAAAAATATTCACAAAAGTTTTTATGAAAAATATTCACAGAAATATTCATCAAAAATTCACAGAAATATTCATTGAAATATCAAAATATTCACAAAAGTATTTATCAAAAATATTCACAGAAATATTCATCAAAAATTTGCAGAAATATTCATTGAAATATTCAAAATATTTGCAGAAATATTTACAGAAAATATTCATAAAATATTTGCAGAAATATTTTTTCAAAAATATTCACAGAAATATTCATTAAAAATATTTGTAGAAATATTCATTAAATTAGTCATCAAAATATTCAATAAAATACTCATAAAATATTTGCAGAAATATTCATCTTAAATATTCACAGAAATATTCATCAAAAATATTTGCACAAATATTCACGGAAATGTTCATCAAAAATATTTGAAGGAATATTCATTAAAATAGTCATCAAAATATTCATAGAAATATTCATTAAAATACTCATAAAATATTTGCAGAAATATTCACAGAAATATTTGCACAAATATTCATCTAAAATATTCACGGAAATATTCATCAAAATATTTGCAAAAATATTCACGGAAATGTTCATCAAAAATATTTGAAGGAATATTCATTAAAATAGTGATCAAAATATTCATAGAAGTATTCATTAAAATACTCATAAAATATTTGCGGAAATATTCACAGAAATATTTGCAGAAATATTCATCAAAAATATTCACAAAAGTTTTTATGAAAAATATTCACAGAAATATTCATGAAAAATTCACAGAAATATTCAGTGAAATATTCATCAAAATATTTGCAGAAATATTTACAGAAAATATTCATAAAATATTTGCAGAAATAGTCATAAAATATTTTTTCAAAAATGTTCACAGAAATATTCATTAAAATATTCACATAAGTACTCAAAAATATTCACAAAATATTAAAATATTTGTAGAAATATTCATAAAAAATTTCATCTAAAATATTCTCAGAAATATTTATTAAAGTATTTATCAAAATATTCCTTAGAAATATTCATTAAAATATTCATATATATATTCATCCAAGTATTTGCAGAAACATTCATTAAAACATTTGCAAAAATATTCATCAAAATATTTACAGAAATATTCATCAGAAATATTTGCAGAAATATTCATGAATATATACTCATCAAAATAGTTGCTGAAATATACATAAAATATTAATAATATATTCACACAAATATTCATTAAAATATTCACATAAGTATTCATTAAAATATTTGCATAAATGTTCATCCAAAATGTTTGCAGAAATATTCATTAAAATATTAGTATAAATTATTATGCGTAGCCGGGAATGGCAAGGAGGCAGTTGCCTTTTGGGCTTTTTGGGCCATTCAACATCTTTCCCAGTGACAGATTGGACATGGGATTTTGAAACAGGCTGGATGGCCATCTGTCAGGAGTGCTTTGATGGTGTCTTCCTCCATGGCAGAACAATGGGGTCAGGCTGGATGGCCTTTGGGGGCCCCTTTCCAATGACTTCATCCTCCATCTGCTCGCAGTGCCTTTCTTTTGGGCTTTGCATCAACGGCGGCCTCGTCCGCGCAGCCGATTCCCCGAAGGCCCTTCCTCAAAATCCTCCATTTATCTGGTCATTAGATCTAATTAAATTCCTAAGTCTTGCAGGCCTGATGAGGAGCGGAGTATTGCTTTTTTCCTCGCCAATTAAAACGGAAGAGATTAAGAAAAAAATATGCCCCGGATGCTTTGTCCTTGCCATTAATTTTCGTGGGAGGAGAAAGTCAGAGCAGGTGGATCCAGGCGCAAGGAAGGAAGGAAGGAAGGAAGGAAGAAAGAAAGGGGAAAAGTTGAGTTGGTCTCTTGGCTGAAAGTTGCGTTTCTTGGCGGAAACATGGAAAGACAGGCTTTGGGAAAAGAGAGCCTCTCGACAATAGCAATCTCATGGCAACCGCTAATGATGCCTCCGAGGAGACGCTTTGGGCAAAGTGGAGAAACCCAGGATGCCCAGGTCTCTTTGGGAGAGGAGGAGAAGCTTCTCGGGATAGCTTTGGACGCTAGTCTTCTTTTAGTTTTGCTAATGCTTTGATCTCGCAGTGACGCCGAGGCCCATGACATCCTCCTCTCAACGCTTGATGGAGGCACCTTCCATTACGCACAACATGCCGTCCTCAACCGAAAAATAGGGAGAGAGATGGCAGATATATAGATATTGATAGCAGGTAGATAGATAGATAGATAGATAGATAGATAGATAGATAGATAGATAGATAGATAGGGTAGATAGGTAGGCAGATATAGAGATAGTAGATATATAAAGCTAGCTAGCTAGCTAGCTAGATATGGTAGATATGGTAGATAGGTAGGCAGATAGAGATGGTAGATATATAATAGATAGATAGATAGATAGATAGATAGATAGATAGATAAGATAGATATGGTAGATTGGTAGGCAGATAGATAGAGATGGTTGATATATAGATATAGATAGAAGGTAGATAGATAGATAGATATGATAGGTAGGCAGATAGATATAGATATAGGTAGATATGGTAGATAGGTAGGCAGATATAGAGATGGTAGATATATAAAGCTAGCTAGCTAGCTAGCTAGATAGATAGATAGATATGATAGGTAGGCAGATAGATAGATATAGATATAGGTAGATATGGTAGAAAGGCAGATAGAGATAGAAATGGTAGATATATAGATATAGAATGGAGAGAGAGAGAGAGAAACAGAGATGATAGATTGATAAATAGATCAATAGAGACAGAGATGATAGATAGAGACATAGATAAATAGATAGATAGAGATATAGAGACAGAGATGACAAATAGATCAATAGAGACAGAGATGATAGATAGATAGATGATAGATAGATAAATAAATAAATAGAGACATAGAGAAGATAGATAAATAGATGAGAGATAGATAGAGGTATAGAGACATAGAGAAGATAGATAAATAGATCAATAGAGACAGAGGATGATAGATAGATAGAGACAGAGAAGATAGATAAATAGATGATAGATAGATAGATAGATAGATAGATAGATAGATAGAGGTATAGAGATAGAGATGATAGATAAATTGATCAATAGAGACAGAGGTTGATAGATAGAGACATAAAGAAGATAGATAAATAGATGATTGATTGATTGATTGATTGATAGAGGTATAGAGATAGAGATTATAGACAAACAGATCAATAGAGACAGAGGATGATAGATAGAGACATAGAGAGGATAGATAAATACGTAGATAGATGATAGGTAGATAGAGACATAGAGAAGATAGATAAATAGATGATAGATAGATAGATAGATAGATAGATAGATAGATAGATAGATAGATAGAGGTATAGAGATAGAGATGATAGACAAATAGTTCAATAGAGACAGAGGATGATAGACAGATAGAGACAGAGAGAAGATAGATAGATAGATAAATAGATAGATGATAGATAGATAGATAGATAGATAGATAGATAGATAGATAGAGACATAGAGAAGATAGATAAATAGACAGACAGATAGATAGAGGTATAGAGATAGATAGATAAATAGATCAATAGAGACAGAGGATGATAGATAGATAGAGACATAGAGAAGATAGATAAATAGATGACAGATAAATAGAGATATAGAGATGATAGACATAAATAGATCAATAGAGACATAGAGAAGATAGATAGTTGATAGAGATATAGACATAGAGTAGACAGATAGACAGACAGATTGCTTGAGAGAATTATCAACTGAGTTCAGAAAAATCCCTACTCAGAATCACACACATTTAAAATAATTTTAAATATTAATAAGTCTACAAGATGATCATAGTAATGAACTCAGAGATGGGTGAATGGAAGAATGGTGATTGATTGATTGATAGATGATTGATAGACAGCTGAACCTTATGGGTTGGTTTCAACAAGAGTCAACTGTGATGTGACACAAAGGTAAACACCTGGGATGAAGGCCAGAGCAACATTTCCAGCATGATGCCTCCTTCCAGGGTTGATTCCTAGAGGAAGATGAGCGCGAAGATGACGATGCTGCTGGATCCGGCTGGTGATGGGAAGGGTCCCTTCACGCCAAAGAAGCCTTGATGCGAGCGGAAGGGACCGCTCACCCGCGTTCGACCTTACATTGCACGCCGGCGTTTTTGAGCGACGGACGGGACGGAGACGGGGATAAATTGCCAGGTGTCACAGCCCTGTTTTATCGGTGTCGGTGCAGAGTGAGCGCTGCCAGGTGACAATCAAGTGTCAAGCGATGAAGCGGAGGGAGAAGGCTGTCGTGGGATGCTGCTGGTTCATGAAGTGATATATAGTTTCCAAATCATGACCTCCCCAAACCGCTGCAAGTTGGGTAGCAAGAGTCCCAAAAGCAAGCAAAATACAGCAGAGTCCTTTCACGGAAAACATGTGCTTCAACCCCGTCTATCTGCAGAGTCCAACTGCCAGCACCTGACCTAATCTACATACTATTTAGTAAACTCATAAATTCAGGTTTTCATCCAAAATATCCAGAGGATTTAATATTCACTGTTGTGATATGTACAAATATACAAACGGGATACACAGATCCACTTTCCTTGTACTTGCAGACAATCAGAGTAATCAAACAGTCACATACAACACAGGCAGATACTCACACAGAGTCACAGAGGAGAGAGAAAGATGGATTACTAGGTTCTTGTGGGTTTTTCCGGGCTATAGGGCCATGTTCTAGAGGCATTTCTCCTGACGTTTCGCCTGCATCTATGGCAAGCATCCTCAGAGGCAGTGAGGTGGGGTGGTGGGGTGGAGAGGTGGATTCTTCCATCCTCCTATATATGAGGGGTATTTTTAAAGTAAGGTCCGTTTTGTTGTAGACACTAGTAGTTCGCGCGCATACTGCAAGGAGCGCGTGTGCAATGTACCGGCATGCCTTGGGAACCACTGTGCTCAGGTTCTGCTCTGTTGCTCACCTGTACGGTTCTCTTCTGTGCTTTAAAAATGGTTAAGACTCTCAACTCACCTGTCGCATGTGAGGTTTGCTCAGTGAGACGGTTTTTGTCAGCAAGGTACCTGCCTGCTGCAGAAATCCATTGACATATTTGTGAAGTGTACGGTGAGACAGTCATGAGTGAAAGCAAAATGCATAAGTGGGTACAACAATTCAAAGATGGCCGTGACAACGTCCATGATGAGGACTGCTCCGGTCGCCCTTCTTGGATTACAGACGATTTGGTGGCTTCAGTTGAAGCGAGGATTGCATGAGAACAGGCACTTCACAATAACAGGTCTCTCAAACAAATTTCCTGACATGTTGAGATCACTGCTTTACAACATTGTCTCTGAACACCTAAAGTTTTGGAAACTGTGCTCCCGTTGGGTCCTGAAACTCCTAACAGAGGACCACAAAAACCAAAGATTTGAGTGTGCGATCAAATCAAATTGTCTGTAATCAAAGAAAGGTGACTGGAGCGGTCCTCATCATGGACATTGTCACAGCCATCTTTGAATTGTCGTACCCACTTACGCACTTTGCTTTCACTCATCACAGTCTCACCGTACACTTCACAAATCTGTCGATGAATTTCTGCAGCAGGCAGGTTCCTTGCTGACAAAAACCGTATCACTGAGCGAACCTCACATGCGGAGGGTGAGTTGATAGTCTTAAACATTTTTAAAGCACAGAACAGAACCGTACAGGTGAGCTACAGAGCGGAAACTGAGCACAGTTGTTCCCGAGGCATGGTGGTACACGACGCATGCGCTTGTTGCAGTATGCGCGCAAACTACTAGTGTCTACAACAAAACGGACCTTACTTTAAAAATACCCCTCGTACAAACAGGATACGCAGATCCACTTTCCTTGTACTTGCAAACAAGGTAATCGAATAGTAACATACAACACAGGCAGATACTCACACAGAGTCACAGAGGAGAGAGAAAGATGGATTCTTCCATCCTCCTTACATATGTATAGCCATCCGCTGATAGGTCACCAGTATGGGACTCTGGCTGATGCAGCCCTTTTGCAATAACCCTCACATGGTTATTACTCAGTCATTGCATACCCTCTTAGGTATTTATTTATTTATTTACAGCTATTATATTCCGCCCTTCTTCTCACCCCGCAGGGGACTCAGGATGGATTACAGTGTACACATATATGGCAAACATTCAATGCCAATTTTTGACATACAACATATACAGACATACACAGAGGCTATTTAACTTTTTCTGGCCACCAGGGGAGCTGTCGCTTTCATCGTCCATCTGCGATGCTAATAAAGCACTTCCGCATTCCCCGCATGCTTCCCCGCTGGAGTGATTCTTTATGGCCTCATAAGTTAGTTAATTTAGCCTCCCCACACTTTTAAGGTGGTACCTTATTTTCCTACTTGACAGATGCAACTGTCTTTTGGGATGCAAGGGTCGACAACAAGCTACACACAATTGGTTGGAAACCCACTCCAACCCGGGCTAGCTTCGAACTCATTACCTTTTGGTCAGAGGGATCTTAATGCAGCTGACACTCAGCCAGCTGCACCACAATCCCGGTGCTTTGCATCATGACATTCAAAGTCATACCCTATCAATATGCAAAATATCCATATATACAAGCAGGATACACTGATCCACTTTCCTTGTGCTTGCAAAGAATCAGAGTCATCAAATACTCACATACAACATAGGCAGATAGACTGAGTTACACAGGAGAAAGCAAGATGGATTTTTCCATCCTCCTTATATAGCCACCTGCTGATAGGTCACCAGTAAGGGACACTGGCTGATGCATTCTTTTTGCAAGGATACTGGCCAATGCAACCCCTTTGGAATCATACTGGCTGATGGAACTTCTTTGCAACAACCCTCACATGGTTATGACTCAGCCGTTACCACGTTCCCTTAGGTATTGTGTCATGACATTCACAGTCATTACCCAGGTGCTATCAATATTGGTATCAATATACCAACAGTTGCTGTGCCATTTCTAACAGTCTCAAAATAAGCTAATATACCCTTTCTTATATATTCCACTGGATATATATATATGCCCAAATGTCAACCCAAAGTGTTGTTGTATGACTTCAAATCATTTGTAGTTTATTGCAATGCTGTCATTCATTCAGCGAGAATGGTTTGCCTTCTGATCAAAGAGTATAGCAGCCCTTAGCCTTGTCTCTGAAGAAGAAGGAGAAGGAAAATGAGAAAGAGAAGACGGAAAAGGAGAAGGGAAAGGAGAAAGGAAAGTAGGAGAAGAAGGAAGAAGAAAATGTGAAGGAGAAGAAGGAAAAGGAGAAGGCAAAAGAGGAGGCGGAGGAGGAGGAGGAGAAGAAAAGGGAAAGGATAAAGGAAAGGAGAAGAAGAAAAAGGAGGAAAATCTGTAGGAGAAGAAGGAGAAGGGAAAGGAGAAAGAGAAGATGGAAAAGGAGAAGGGAAAGGAGAAGGGAAAATAGGAGAAGAAGGAAGAAGAAAATGAGAAGGAGGGGAAGGCAAAGGAGGAGGAGGAGGAGGAGGAGGAAAGGGAAAGGATAAAGGAAAGGAGAAGAAGAAAAAGGAGGAAAATCTGTAGGAGAAGAAGGAGAAGGGAAAGGAGAAGGCAAAAGAGGAGGAGAAGGAGGAGGAGGAGGTGGTGGAGATGGAGGTGGAGGACAAGAAGGAAAAGGAAAGGGAAAGGATAAAGGAACGGAGAAGAAGAGGAGGAAATGAGAAGGAGAAGAAGGGGAAGGGGAAGGAGAAGAAGGAAGAGGACGACGAAAATGAGAAGGACAAGAAGGAGAAATAGAAGGAGTGGGAAAAGGAAAAGGAGGAGAAGGAGGAAAACAAGAAGAAGGAGGTAAATAAGAAGGAGATGGGAAGGGAGAAGAAGAATAAGGGAAAGGAGGAAAAGGAGCAGGAAAAGGGAAAGGAGACGAAGGAGAAGAAGGAGGAAAACAAGGACAAGAAGGAGGAAAAAGAGAAGGGAAAGGAGAAGGAGAAGGGGAGAAGAAGGAGAAGGAAAAAGAGCAGGAGAAGGGAAAGGAAAAGAAGGAGGAAAGGAAGGAGAAGAAGGAGGAGGAAAATGAGGACAAAAGGAGAAGGAGGAAATGAGAAGGAGGAGAAGGAGGAGAAGAACAACATAATCATCATGAACAGTTGTGTGTGCTCTAGCCAAAGGGAATTGCTTGAGGATGCAGTTGCCAAGGCAGCCGATTATAAGGGAAGCAACACAAGGAGTTGTTTTGGTCCCCCTGGAAAGGAAAAGTCACAATTGTTGTTGCTTTTTTAAGGGTGTGAGTGTGTGGTACTTTCAACAGCAAAGTATTGTTGTATCTGACAGCTCTGGAAAAGTTAAACAATTTGGATAATATCCCCCAACGACATGAATATAGATCCTAATGACTGGATCCCGAGAGGCCTTGTCATTGCTGTGTCTTGCAACACACACACACACACTCTTTTTGGGGACACAATTTGTGTGTCTTTCCTGCTTGTGCTGCCCAGCATTGTCCTGCAGGGGGTGCTCTAGGACCACAATATGGCCGCCCCTGCCACCTCCACCTGGGTGTTCCAACAATTGCCTTCTTTCACAAAATGGGAAAAGATAAAATCCAATTTTTCCAGATGCTTGTTCAATACTTGCTCAGAGAGGTGTGCGAAGAAGCCATGGAAAGCAGCAGCAGCATCCCTTCGGCACAGGATCAGGCCCCACGGAAGGAAGGCCTCCCTCCGAAGTAAAATAAGAGACCCAAGATGATGGAGGTGGCGTTGCAACGGTGGCGCGATTGTGCATCAGTGTGCATGACAACCGTGCACGGCTGCACAAGACATGTGCACGGCGAGGAAGGTGAAATAGTTTGCAGTGTGGCGTATTGCACATTCCTCATTGTAATTGTAGTGAGCGCATTGATCCAAGGTGATGGAGGTGGCGTTGCAACGGTGGCGCGATTGTGCATGGGTGTGCATGACAACCGTGCACGGCTGCACAAGAAATGTGCACGGCGAGGAATGTGAAATAGTTTGCAGTGTGCTGTATTGCACTTTCCTCATTGTAATTGTTGTGAGAGCATTGATCCAAGGTGATGGAGGTGGAGTTGCAACGGTGGCGCGATTGTGCATGGGTGTGCATGACAACCGTGCACGGCTGCACAAGAAATGTGCATGGTGAGGAAGGTGAAATAGTTTGCAGTGTGCTGTATTGCACTTTCCTCATTGTAATTGTTGTGAGAGCATTGATCCAAGGTGATGGAGGCGGAGTTGCAACGGTGGCGCGATTGTGCATGGGTGTGCATGACAACCATGCACGGCTGCACAAGAAATGTGCATGGTGAGGAAGGTGAAATAGTTTGCAGTGTGCTGTATTGCACTTTCCTCATTGTAATTGTTGTGAGAGCATTGATCCAAGGTGATGGAGGTGGAGTTGCAACGGTGGCGCGATTGTGCATGGGTGTGCATGACAACCGTGCACGGCTGCACAAGAAATGTGCATGGTGAGGAAGGTGAAATAGTTTGCAGTGTGCTGTATTGCACATTCCTCATTGTAATTGTAGTGAGTGCATTGATCCAAGGTGATGGAGGCGGAGTTGCAACGGTGGCGCGATTGTGCATGGGTGGGCATGACAACCATGCACGGCTGCACAAGAAATGTGCACGGCGAGGAAGGTGAAATAGTTTGCAGTGTGCCGTATTGCACATTCCTCATTGTAATTGTAGTGAGTGCATTGATCCAAGGTGATGGAGGCGGAGTTGCAACGGTGGCGCGATTGTGCATGGGTGTGCATGACAACCATGCACGGCTGCACAAGAAATGTGCACGGTGAGGAAGGTGAAATAGTTTGCAGTGTGTCATATTGCACTTCCTCATTGTAATTGTAGTGAGCGCATTGATCCAAGGTGATGGAGGCGGAGTTGCAACGGTGGCGCGATTGTGCATGGGTGTGCATGACAACCATGCACGGCTGCACAAGAAATGTGCACGGTGAGGAAGGTGAAATAGTTTGCAGTGTGCCGTATTGCACATTCCTCATTGTAATTGTAGTGAGTGCATTGATCCAAGGTGATGGAGGCGGAGTTGCAACGGTGGCGCGATTGTGCATGGGTGGGCATGAGCAACCATGCACGGCTGCACAAGAAATGTGCACGGCGAGGAAGGTGAAATAGTTTGCAGTGTGCCGTATTGCACGTTCCTCATTGTAATTGTAACGAGCGCATTGGACGGTATGCAGTTGGTCAGCACAATGTCCATTTTGAGCAGAAGTAATTGCAAGGTAACACAACCCTTGTGTAATCACTTGACCGTCTCAGTCAATGTAGATTTACACTCTGTGCCAACAATGTGCACCGCAAAACAGCCTCACATTCCTCATTGTGCTTGTGGACAAATTGTGAGCTCATTGGCCGATATACAGTTGGTGAGGGCAATGTCAGTGGAGTGTAACCCAACCATTGTGCAATGTGTCGATGCAGATTTACCCTAAGCAAGCAATGGTGTGATTGTGTATAATGCGCATACCTATCATACATGGTGGTGCATGGGTGTGTTTACATGTGTGAGCTCATATACACTTCGTGTCGGCAATGTCAGTGGAGTGTAACCCAACCATTGTGCAATGTGTCGATGCAGATTTACCCTAAGCAAGCAATGGTGTGATTGTGTATAATGCGCATACCTATCATACATGGTGGTGCATGGGTGTGTTTACATGTGTGAGCTCATATACAGTTGGTGAGGGCAATGTCAGTGGAGTGTAACCCAACCATTGTGCAATGTGTCGATGCAGATTTACCCTAAGCAAGCAATGGTGTGATTGTGTATAATGCGCATACCTATCATACATGGTGGTGCATGGGTGTGTTTACATGTGTGAGCTCATATACACTTAGTGTGGGCAATGTCAGTAGAGTGTAACCCAACCATTGTGCAATGTGTCAATGCAGATTGACCCTAAGCAAGCAATGGTGTGATTGTGCATAATGTGCATACCTATCATACATGGTGGCGCATGGGTGTGTTTACATGTATGAGCTCTTATACACTTAGTGTGGGCAATGTCAGTGGAGTGTAACCTAACCATTGGGCAATGTGTCAATGCAGATTTACCCTAAGCAAGCATCGGTGTGCATAAAGCCCATGGTGGCGCATGGGTGTGTTTACATGTGGCACAATGGGAAATGCGTGCATCTGTGTACAGCCATGGATCAATGATAGGATATAGTCTTTAAACCCCATTGATTCCATGAGGTTTCTCTATTTGAAATCAACTCTTTGTTATCGGCCTTGAACCCTATTGATTCAAGTGGAAAGCATCTATCAGTTGTAGGTCTTGAACCACATTGATTCAATTGGGAGCAATTACAGGGTGTAAGCATTAAAGCGCATCCCTCATTGCGCTTAGGGACAAACAGCAAGAGCATTGGCCAGGATGCAGTTGTGGTGAGGGATTTCAGCGACCATGGAATCGTAGGTCCGGAAGCCCGGCACGCCTCGCTCATTCAAAAGGCCAAATCGGGACACGGATGGGTGAGAAGGTTCATTCTTCTGGTCCAGAAAGGATGTCAGCAGAGTCTGCTGTCCCAAAGACTGACATACCGTAAGTCATGATCCAGAGCATTTCTATTTCTTTCGATGGTGCAATGACCAGTGTTTTGGTGCGGAATGTTTGGAAAGGGTTAACCTCCCTCCCTCCTGTTTGTAAGAGGTCAGATTGATCTTCTCAGTCAGGATTCAAAGGCTGGAGCAATCATTGGGAGGCCTGCTGAAATGGGATGCAGCTGTGATCCGCCGCATGAAAGAGCTTTGCAAGAGATTGCTCTTTGGAAGAAAAGTATCTGTCACGTGAGGATGTGGATTTTGTCTGTTTTCCTCCAGGTTGTGTGGATCCTGATGCCCAGACCTGGTTCCTGAGATCCTGTTTTGTGCCTTGATGAACCTGGATGTGACGATGTGCTCGTTAACCTGAATCCCTGTGTTGGAACGTGGATCGACTTCTTGGTTATTTCATTTATCGTATCAGGAGCAAACCAAAACAGTTGTATTGCATTAAAAACAAAGAAACAGTCTGACACCTGAGCTGTGGGTGCCGGATCCTTTCCCACAGATCACCCCACTCTCATCAGTGGGAACAGGAAACACAGGAAAGGCTGTTCCTGAGCATTTTGCAGCAATCTTGCAAACATCGACACGGATCCCAAAACGGGAGGAAACAACACAGCAAATGGCACAATCTTACTCACGCAGTTGCAACGCACACACAAACACACACAAGCAATTGGAAGCAATGAGAAGCGAGCCTTGCTTTTCTGGGAAAACAAAGAAGCAAGCGATGGAAAACAGCCACGCTCCCCGTTTTGTATTCCACAGGTTCCTGTGTTTTTTGCAACGCCGAAGTCCCGGCCACAATCGGAGGTATTAAAGGCACACATTATCATCTTTACAGGTATAATCCCTCTTTTCAAATGGAACAAGGAGTTCCTTACATAGGCAAACACACACACACACACACCTATATCTCAAATGAATATAATTTTACACCCCATGCCTGCCAAACAAGAGAGGAAAGGGAAGAGGAGGTAGAGCAGTGGATTTGCTTGGCGGGTCTCTTTCCTAATTCTTGGGCTTCTCTTTTCAGACTCCAGTTTAAGGGCACAAGGAGACGAGAGAGGAGTTTTTGGGCCGGTCCAAGCAGAAGGTTCCTTCCTTGTGAAATAAAGTGCATGCATTCCCCAAAGCAAACAAAGAGCACCCATAGGGATGCCTCTCTCCATATGCTTCTTGCCAAAATCCGTCCATTGCTGTTGGTGGAGCAGAATGGACAAAGCACATTTTTTGGTAATGGGTTTTCTCAGCCAACGTGGGCCACCAGCTCTCCCAGTTCATTGATTCTGGGGTTCACTATGAGTCCCCAGGCTTTCCAAGGCTGCATCTCTTCTTCTTTCTAAGCTATTTTCCTAATGGAGGGGTTTGTTTTGAGCATCTTCAGGTCTCAAGTTGGTAGCACGCATGTCTTCATTGATGGTGTCCATCCATCTTGCCTTTGACCTTTGTCCACATGGTCACCATCTTGCAGTCTCCAAACATAGTGCTATAGTCTGTCTGTCTGTCCCTCCATCTATCTATCTATCTAGATCTTGGAGTCCTCATGGTCAACAAGTTAAACATTAGCCAACAAAGTGATGTGGCAGCAAAAAAAGCCAATGGGATTTTGGCCTGCATCAATAGGAGCATAGTGTCTAGATCCAGGGAAGTCCTGCTCCCCATGCTCTATTCCCTTTGGTTAGACCACACCTGGAATATTGTGTACAATTCTGGGCACCACAATTCAAGAGAGATATTGACAAGCTGGAATGTGTCCAGAGGAGGGCGACTAAAATGATCAAGGGTCTGGAGAACAAGCCCTATGAGGAGCGGCTTAAGGAGCTGGGCATGTTTAGCCTGAAGAAGAGAAGGCTGAGAGGAGATATGATAGCCATGTATAAATATGTGAGAGGAAGCCACAGGGAGGAGGGGAGCAAGCTTGTTTTCTGCTTCCCTGGAGACTAGGACGCAATGGAGCCATGGCTTCAAACTACAAGAGAGGAGATTCCATGTGAACATTAGGAAGAACTTCCTGACTGTGAGAGCCGTTCAGCAGTGGAACTCTCTGCCCCGGAGTGTGGTGGAGGCTCCTTCTTTGGAAGCTTTTAAACAGAGGCTGGATGGCCATCTGTCAAGGGTGCTTTGAATGCAATATTCCTGCTTCTTGGCAGAATGGGGTTGGACTGGATGATGGTCCATGAGGTCTCTTCCAACTCTTTGATTCTAGGATTCTAGGATTTCTATCTATCTATCTATCTATCTATCTATCTATCTATCTATCTATCTATCTATCTAGCCACCTCTCCACAAAAGTCAACATTAACACTAAAATACAACACCACCTGAGCTCTGCGAATGCAGCATTTTTCCAAATGAAGCAGAGAGTGTTTAAGGATTGGGACATCCATAGGGAGACCAAGGTGCTTGTTGATAAAGCCATTGTCCTCCGAACCCTGTTCTACCCTTGCAAAACATGGACTGTCTACAGAAGTCACACTCAACTCCTGGAACAATTCAGCACTGCCTCTGGAAAATCCTGCAAATCTCTTGGGAAGACAGGTGGTCAAATGTCAGCATGCTGGAAGAAGCAAAGGCCAGCAGCATTGAAGTGATGCTCCTCCACCATCAACTCCACTGGACTGGCCACATTGCCCGAATGTCCAAAGATCACCGTCTCCCAAAGCAGCTACTCTACTCCCAACTCAAGAATGGAAAATGGACAGGAAAAGAGATTGAAAGATTGGCTTAAAGCCCACCCTAAAATTGTGGCATTGACACTGAGAACTGGGAAGCCCTGGCCCTTGAGTGCTCTAGCTGTGACCAGCACTGGTGCAGAATTCAAAGAGACACAACTGGAAAGTGAAAGGAGGAAACGTGCCAAGAGGAAGAAGGCACGTCAAGCCAACCCTGACTGGGATTACCTTCCACTTGGAAACCGATGTCCTCACTGTGGAAGAACTTGCGGGTCAAGAATAGGGCCCCACAGCCACCTAAGTATCCACTGCCAAGACACTGCTCTTGGAAGGCTATCATCCTCGGACAACGCGGGATCATCTATCCAACTATCTATCTATCTATCTATCTATCCATCATCCATCCATCTTCTTCTTCTTTCTAAGCTCTTTTCCCAATGGAGATGTTAGCATTGTGACATTTCCACAGGGCTTTGTTTTGGGCCTCCTCAAGTCTCAGGTTGACAGCACATGTCTTCATTGATGGTGACTATCCTCCTTTCCTTTGGCCTTTGTCCACTCTTCAAATACAATGTTGTTTCTGCTCTTGATGTTGGTTCCCTTCTCTACAGCCTTGCTTCCTGTTTTTCCTTGCTGATCACTTCTATTCGTAGTCATTTGACATATGGTCATGGAGTGTCCAGCTAAGTGTCCACCTCAGCATTTCCATCTCCATTGTGTTCAGGACTTGTTTGTGTCTCCTTGTTGGTGGCTGGCTCTCTGACCCACAGAGAGAGGGCTACTGGGTGGACAACTGGAGTGTAGATCTTGGCCTTGTTCAGGCACTTTTGAGTCACAGAGACTGGACTAGTCATTGGCCTCCATTTCAACCAGGTTGTGTTTATCTGTGTCCATACGTCTGGTATTGTATTGCCATATGTAGAGGTCAGTGACCCTCTAATGGCGGTAACATCAACCCTTATCATTGGATACAACATCGTGGAGTTGTCCGATCCTTCTGTAAAGGCTTAAGCAGCACTCAATGAGATTCCAGTCTAAAAGAATAGCTTTTCTGGATCCGGTCCCAACATCCAATGAGCCTCCTATTCTGCCTCTGCCTGGAGCGGTCAGGACTGTTACTTAGGCAACCTTTTAATTCAATTTCAATTAATGGATTGACCATTTGATCGATTGTTGCCCAAGTTGGCCAAGCTACTTACAGCAAACGATATTCCATGGATGCATCTACACTGCAGAACGAATGCAGTTTGACCCCACTTGAACAGCCAGTGTCCACCACTTTCTCTACCTGAGAAAGTCTTCCTAATCCGAATCCCCCTCCTCTCTTTTTACTGGGTTTACGAGCCACGCTTCAGCGTACGTTCTCCAGGTCCCGCTGCCACAAAACTACGAGAAAACAATAATAAAGCGCGCTCCAAAAAAGGCTGCGCCGCGTCAATAAAGCAGCTCAACCATAAAGCAACAATTAAAACCCGCTCTTCAACATGCTGGGGGGAAAAATACGCGTCTGCAAACAAACGTTGCCATCGTTTGTTTGTTTGTTTGTCTGCTTGTTATGTGAAGAAAGAGCCTTTCTCTAATTTGGGTTGAATGGTTTGGGGGAAAATAAATGCCATTTGCCCGAGACGTTTCGCTTGAGGTTGAGAGGGGATCACGGGAAAGTCGGGACAAAACGAAGCCGAAAGGACCGCGGAGTCCAACCCAATTCTACTATTATTACTATTGTTCATTAAGCAGAGAGAAATGGGTTAAACCCTTGTGCGGGCAGGACAGGTGAATTAGGGGGCGCTGGCATTACATATCTAAAGTGTTTCTAAAGTATAATTAGTGAAAATCTTGTGGCTATAACAAGAGTAACGAAATTTTGTTACTGTTTCGCTATTGCAGCAGCGCAAGTGGGGAAACGTCAGGGGCTCCTTTCAAAAATCATTACAAAATTAGGGGGCACTGGAGTTTTATTTCTAAAGTGTTTCTAAAGTATAGTTTGTGAAAATTTGTGGCTATAACAAGAGTAACGAAATTTTGTTACTGTTTCGCTATTACAACTTCGCAAGTGGGGAAACATCACGGGCTCCTTTCAAAAATCATTACAAAATTAGGGGGCACTGTCGTTTTGTTTCTAAAGTGTTGCAAAGTATTGTTAGTGAAAGATTTGTGGCTATAACAAGAGTAACGAAATTTTGTTACTGTTTCGCTATTGCAGCAGCGCAAGTGGGGAAACATCAGGGGCTCCTTTCAAAAATCATTACAAAATTAGGGGGTGCTGGTGTTTTGTTTCTAAAGTTTTTCTAAAGTATCGTTAGTGAAAATTTTGTGACTATAATGAGAGTAACGAAATTTTGTTACTGTTTCGCTATTGTAACTGCTCAAGTGGGGAAACATCACGGGCTCCTTTTCAAAATCATTACAAAATTAGGGGGCGGTGGCGTTTTGTTTCTAAAGTGTTTCTAAAGTATCGTTAGTGAAAATTTTGTGATTATAATGAAAGTAACAAAATTTTGTTACTGCTTCGCTATCGCAATGGCGCAAGTGGGGAAACATTAGGATCTCCTTTCAAAAATCATTACAAAATTAGGGGGTGCTGGCGTTTTGTTTCTAAAGTGTTTCTAAAGTATAGTTTGTGAAAATTTTGTGACTATAACGAGAGTAACAAAATTTTGTTACTGTTTCGCTATCACAACTGCACAAGTGGGGAAACATCAGGGGCTCCTTTTAAAAATCATTACAAAATTAGGGGGTGCTGCTGTTTTGTTTCTAAAGTGTTACTAAAGTATTGTTTGTGAAAATTGCGTTACTAAAACGAGAGTAACAAAAATTCGTTGTTTTTTTCAGTATAGTAATAGCGCAAGTGAGAAAACTTCTGAGGCTCCTTTCTCCCTCATTTTTATTGGGGTGAAACTTGCTATGATTATAAATCACATTGACCACTGTGTGCCCATCAAGATTCAGAACATTTCACTGTGCTTTCTCCATCTCTTTCCTAGTTAACTCTGCTTTTTCTTTGCTGCTTCTGTTCATTTAAAGAGGAAAGGCAGCCTTTTTGGCTTTGCTTTGCGCTGAACATGATGCAGCATTCAGGGAAATGTAGTTCAGGGTAGGACCTTTTAAATTGTCTGGCATAGGGCTCCTCGCCTTCCCAAACTACATATCCCAAAATCCTGTGCTTTCTCTGTCTCTTTCCCAGCGAACTCTGCTTCCTTCCTGCTGCTTCCCTCTCCCCATGGTGAGAAATCATTAATTTAAAAAGGAAAGGCAGCCTTTTTGGCTTTGCTTTGCTTCCTTGCTCTGAACATGAAACCAACTTTGGGACGCTTCTGAGATTTAAGAAATGTGAATGAAAAAGTATTGGGTGAGTTTTCATACTAAAGTTTTTGGCACATGTCGGATATTGTTTTGTAAGTATGAATTTCATCTGACTTGAGACAACTAATGAAAAAATTGCACACCCCTAATAAAGTACGTAAGTACGAATTTAATGTAAGTACAAATGTTACGAATTTTATCCGAATTACGACGACTAACATGAATTTAATGTAAGTACAAATGTTATGAATTTTATCCGAATTGCGACGACTAACACGAATTTAATGTAAGTACGAATGTTACGAATTTTATCCGAATTACGATGACTAACACAAATTTAATGTAAGTACGAATGTTACGAATTTTATCCGAATTACGACGACTAACAAAAAAATTGCACAGTCCTACTTAGTCATTCAATCACCGGTCCAGTTAGGTAGGTGTAAAGTGATCTGCTGCGATTGAGGATTCTGGCTTCATTTCTTCTTGATTGCACAGAGCGGGCTCTAATAAGATGGGAACGAGTGCGGAAGCATCCGCGTCCGTGCCCCACCCGTCGCTCTGGATTCCTCTCGTCTCACACGGCGTCAATATTTCATGAGACCTCGTGCTTAATAATGGATGGGGAACATGTTTACAGAGAGATCGCGCTCACTGTGGGTATAATAGAGCGGCTCCCAGGACCTGTTCAGTGCTCTGACTTACATCTCTCTGCCGCTGGTTGTGAGTTTGCCTAGCAGTCTGCCTTGACCACCTGTGAGAGATGAAGGAGGAGGGATGGACCACAATTTTGGAGGTGGGATTTGGAAAACGTCTTCACGATGTGTTGCATCTTTTGCGTATCTCTTTGCCTCCTTTCTTCCTCTCCCTTCCTTCCTTTCTTCTAGCCCAGGCTTTCCCTCCAGGTGTTTTGGACTACAACTCCCACAATTCCTAACAGCCGGTAGGCTGTTAGGAATTGTGGGAGTTGAAGTCCAAAACACCTGGAGGGCTGAAGTTTGTCCATCCATCCTTCCGCTCATTGAATGGTAATACTGAATGAAGAATGTGGGGCTGAATGCATGACTAGATGCAGAATGGAATACGCAATGGAGCATGTACCTACCTGTGCAACAGCCCCACAGGTGTATCTAATAATAATAATAATAACAACAATGATAATAAATTTAATCTAATAATTGAATTAATAGTAATAATTTAATATTAATTATAATTTTATTTCTTAATACTAATTTAATAATATTAATCTAATTATTTAGTTAATAATAGTAATAATTTAATAATAATAATAATTTTATTTCTGATTTAATAATTTTGATGACACTTTAAATACTATTAATTTAATGATTTAATTAATAATAGTAATAATTTAATATTAATAATCATTTTATTTCTTAATACTAATTTTAATAATATTAATCTAATTATTTATTTAATAATAGTATTAATTTAATAATAATAAAATAATTTTATTTCTGATTTAATAACTTTCTCAATTTTGATGACACTTTAAATACTATTGATTTAATAATTTAATTAATAATACTAATAATTTAATAATAATAATAATTTTATTTCTTAATACTAATTTAATAATATTAATCTAATTATTTAATTAATAATTTAATAATAAAATAATTTTATTTCTGATTTAATAATAACTTTCTTAATCCTGATGATGCTTTTAATACTATTAATTTAATAATTTATTAAATAATAATAGTAATAATTTAATATTAATAATCATTTTATTTCTTAATACTAATTTTAATAATATTAATCTAATTATTTAAATAATAATATTAATAATTTAATAATAATAAAATAATTTTATTTCTGATTTAATAACTTTCTCAATTTTGATGACACTTTAAATACTATTGATTTAATAATTTAATTAATAATACTAATAATTTAATAATAATAATAATTTTATTTCTTAATACTAATTTAATAATATTAATCTAATTATTTAATTAATAATTTAATAATAAAATAATTTTATTTCTGATTTAATAATAACTTTCTTAATTTTGATGACACTTTTAATACTATTAATTTAATAATTTAATAAATAATAATAGTAATAATTTAATATTAATAATAATTTTATTTTAATACTAATTTTAATAATATTAATCTAATTATTTAAATAATAATATTAATAATTTAATAATAATAAAATAATTTTATTTCTGATTTAATAACTTTCTCAATTTTGATGACACTTTAAATACTATTGATTTAATAATTTAATTAATAATACTAATAATTTAATAATAATAATAATTTTATTTCTTAATACTAATTTAATAATATTAATCTAATTATTTAATTAATAATTTAATAATAAAATAATTTTATTTCTGATTTAATAATCTCTTTCTTAATTTTGATGATACTTTTAATACTATTAATTTAATAATTTAATAAATAATAATAGTAATAATTTAATAATAATAATAATACTTTTATTTCTGATTTAATAATAACTTTCTTAATTTTGATTATACTTTTAATACTATTAATTTAATAATTTAATAAATAATAATAGTAATAATTTAATATTAATAATAATTTTATTTCTTAGTTAATACTAATAAAAATAAATTTCTCGATATCAGGGTCGTAGAGTTGAAAGAAGCCACAAAGGCCACCCAGTCCCTCAAAAAGTAACATCATTGTGTGTCTCCAAAGGCTTATGTTGATCCTAGGGCCTTTGTGAGCCTCACTTTGCCTTGATTTGAGGCTGAGAGAGTGTGTCTTTCTCAAGGTCTGCTTTCCCAATCAGTCACATTGTCTTGGCTTGGCTTCCAATGGAAATGTAGCCCTGACTTGACCTATTTATCGATCTCCTTGGCGGTCCATGGTCTCCGTAGGACCCTTCCCCATCAGATTTCAAACAAAAGTTCACGTGATATCCGAATCCCCCCCGCAAGCAAAGGCTGCTTTCTGTTTAGACTTCTCCTTTCTTCCCTGACAATCAATCAGCGCATCGAACATTAGGCTGCTGTTCAATCTCTTCCTGAAAATTAAAGGACTGCCATGTTCTCATTGTTGCAGGCTTTGTAGGGCTGTATTTAATCGTTTCTTTAAAAGAAAGAAAATATTGTATTGCGTGTCGGTGTTGAGTCAAATTAACGGGGAAACGGAGCCGTCGGAACAAAGAGGACAAAGACTTCTCTTTTCTCAGATTTTTCACGGGGATAAACATGTCAGAAAACAAGAGCGGCAACGGTGACAGTGACAACAACAACAGCAAAAGCAACAACAACAAGCACTGACATATTTGGCAAAACGTGTGTTGTGTAGATGTTGTCCTTCCTTGTGTTCAAGGAAGGACAACATCATCTAACCTCCAAATGAACTCTCCAAGGTGCTGAACCTGGAGACCAAACCTGGAAGGAGATCTCCAAGGTGCTGAAAATCCAATAGGCCGCTGTGGCTATTCTACTCATTGGCTGCTCCCAGGCAGAGGCCATTATTATTATTATTATTATTATTATTATTATTATTATTATTCCTGCTTTATCTCTCCTGAAGGACACTCAAAGCAGCTATGTATCCATTATTAGTGTTAGAATGTATGATGATGATGATGATTATTATTATTTATACCCTACCTTTTCTCTCCACAAGGAGGCTCAAAGCAGCTGTATATCCATTATTAGTATTAGAATGTATTATTATTATTATTATTATTATTATTATTATTATTATGTTTATTATGTTTATTATGTTTATTTGCATTCCGCTTTATCTCTCCCGGAGGGGAGGGGATGCAAAGCAGCTATGTATCTATTGTTGTTGTTGTTGTTGTTGTTGTTGTTGTTGTTGTTGTTATTTATAGCCCCCCTTTTTTCCCCAAGGACTTATTCCTTCCTTCTTTCACTCCCTTCTATTCCTTCTTTTCCTTTTGCCCTTTCCTGCCTTCCTTCTTTATGTTCCTCCCTCCCTACCCTCTTCTTTCCTCCTTCCCCTCTCTCTTTCCTTCCTTCTTTCACTTTTTTCCTTCCTCCTCCTTCCTTCCCTTCTCCCTTTTCCTTCCTTTTCTCTTTCCCTCCCTTCCCTTCCCTTCCCTTCCCTTCCCTTCCCTTCCCTTCCCTTCCCTTCCCTTCCCTTCCCTTCCCTTCCCTTCCCTTCCCTTCCCTTCCCTTCCCTTCCCTTCCCCTCCCCTCCCCTCCCCTCCCCTCCCCTCCCCTTCCCTTCCCTTCCCTCTTTCCTGCCTCCTTCCCTCTCTCCCCCTCTCTCTTTCTCCTTTTCGTCCTTCCCCCCTTCCTTCTCCTTCCTTGACACCATCCAGATCAGGCATGGGCAATCTTGGGCTTTCGGGTGTTTTGGACCTCAACTCCCACCATTCCTAACAGGCAGATCCAGATGCAGCATTTTCCAGGCAGCGATTCCCTGTTGCAGGTACTCTGAGCCCCCAATTGGCCTTGTGTCTTCTCCAGGACCCAACCTGGAATGCACCTAATTACACTGCATTGGACCCAGGAAGGCCTTGCATAACCATCACACAAAGCAGAGGTTCCTTCTCGGCTGCCTCTTCCAGGGATCTTTATTTGCCACCTTCTGGGACTCCAGCCATAAGAGCCGCTGTCTTCTTTGCAAATAGATTGCTCCTGATTTATTGCAGAAGTGGTAAGTGTGGCCAGGCTGGAAAGTGACTTTCAGACAACGCTTCCTCCCATTCGAGTGCTGGCGACACAGAGATTGGAGGGGGGGGGGGGGGACAACAAAGCAAAGTTCGTTAGTTTGAATATGTATTTATTGATTTTTTTTATACCAGTGATATTTAATTCTGCTTTAATGTTTATATATTTGTAGATTTTAGTTTGTACTGAGAGGCGGTTGATGCAAACCACTTGGAGTCTTCTTGTGGAGAGAAAAAGCAGGGTATAAAGAAACATAAACAACAACAACAACAACAACAACAAGGTTAAATTACTCTCTTGTGTTTTCCTCAAACTGGAGTTGTCTGATGAAGATGGGAGCCTCATTCCTACATATCCGGAGGCGTTCTTGCACAAGCCCGAGATGTGCATGCGCTGTGCATTGCGCTCACTCAGCAGTTAGTTGTGTCTTCTGTTGTGTGCCACCAATGCCGCGATTTGCTCCGCTTCCTTTGGAACATCCATCACGTTGAGGGATGACAGTGTCAACTCAACTAAAAACAGAAATGGGAAGAGTGTGTGCGCCTTGTGCATGTGTGTGTGTGTCTCTCTCTCCCTTCACACTGCGAGTGAGACTCAAGGACACTTGGCAAAGGTCATTGGGTGCAAAGAAGAAACGCCCTCAGCTTTTTTGTTGGTAGGCTGTTAGGAATTGTGGGAGTTGAAGTCCAAAACGCCCGGAGAGCCCAAGTTTGCCCAGGCCTGTTCTAGAGAAACTGGTCCCAGTTACGCCTTCCTTCCTTCCTTCCTTCCTTCTTCTTCCTTCCTTCCTTCCTTCCTTCCTTCCTTCCTTCCTTCCTTCCTTCCTTCCTTTGCAAAATGCACAGGTTGCATTTTGCAAAGTCACGTATTGCAAAGCTGACGTTGCATTTTGCAAAGCTGAGCTTACCTAGCATCATGCATGGATGAGGTAGAGCGCAAGGGGACTTTCAGAGAAGAATCATAGAATCATAGAATCGAAGAGTTAGGAAGAGACCTCCTGGGCCTTTATCCAGTCCAACCCCATTATGCCAAGAAGAAGGAATATTGCATTCAAATCACCCCTGACAGATGGCCATCCAGCCTCTGTTTAAAAGCTTCCAAAGAAGGAGCCTCCACCACACTCCGGGGCAGAGAGTTCCACTGCTGAACGGCTCTCACAGTCAGGAAGTTCTTCCACATGTTCAGATGGAATCTCCTCTCTTGTAGTTTGAAACCATTTTTCCATTGCGTCCTAGTCTCCAGGGAAGCTGAGAACATGCTTGCTCCCTCCTCCTCCCTGTGGCTTCCTCTCACATATTTATACATGGCTATCATATTTCCTCCCAGCCTTCTCTTCTTCAGGCTAAACATGCCCAGCTCCTTAAGCCACTCCTCATAGGTTTGTTCTCCAGACCCTTGATCATTTTAGTCGCCCTCCTCTGGACACATTCCAGCTTGTCAATATCTCTCTTGAATTGTGGTGCCCAGAATTGGACACAATATTCCAGGTTGATTCAAGAAGAAGGAGAAGAAGGAAAAGCAAGATGCATTAAAGGTTAAAGCCGCTCCTCATAGGGCTTGTTCTCCAGACCCTTGAACATTTGAGTCGCCCTCCTCTGGACACATTTCAGCTTGTCAAGATCTCTCTTCAATTGTGGTGCCCAGAATTGGACACAATATTCCAAGAAGAAGGAGAAGGAGAAGAAGGAGAAGAAGAAGAAGAACAACAACAACAACAACAACAACATGGCTGTTAGGAATTGTGGGAGTTGAAGTCCAAAATGCCCAGAGAATCCAAGTTGCCCAGGCTGTTCTAGAGACACTGGTCCCAGTTACGCCACCTTCCTTCCTTCCTTCCTTCCTTCCTTCCTTCCTTCCTTCCTTCCTTCCTTCCTTCCTTCCTTCCTTCCTTTGCAAATTGCACAGGTTGCATTTTGCAAAGTCATATCTTGCAAAGCGGACGTTGCATTTTGCAAAGCTGGGCTTGTCTAGCATCATGCATGGATGAGGTAGAGCACAAAGGGACTTTCAGAGAAGAAGAAGAAGAAGAAGAAGAAGAAGAAGAAGAAGAAGAAGAAGAAGAAGAAGAAGAAGGGCAGAAGAGGAGAAGAAGAAGAAGAAGAAGAAGAAGAAGAAGAAGAAGAAGAAGAAGAAGAAGAACAACAACAACAACAACAACAACAACAACAAGGCATTCCATGCCATTCAGCAGCCAAGTTGGGATGTTCATGTATGAATAGCCTAGGTAAAGATATGTCTCTTTGTGTGTGGTTAGATTGATAGATAGAATATATAATCTCTCTCTCTCTCTCTCGCTATCTATCTATCTATCTATCTATCTATCTATCTATCTATCTATCTATCTATCTATCATTGGTGCAAATCAGCTGAGACAAAAAGTACCCTTCTGCTGAGAGAAGATTGAAACCCTTTCTTGGGTGATGATTCTGGAAGAATGTGCCATTTATTGTTGTTGTTGTTGTTGTTGGGTTGTTGTAGGTTTTTTTGGGCTATATGGCCATGTTCTAGAGGCATTCTCTCCTGACGTTTCGCCTGCATCTATGGAAAGCATCCTCAGAGGTAGTGAGGTCTGTTGGAACTAGGAAAAAGGGTTTATATATCTGTGGAATGACCAGGGTGGGACAAAGGACTCTTGTCTGCTGGAGCTAGGTGTGAATGTTTCAACTGACCACCTTGATTAGCATACAATGGCTGACTGTGCCTGGAGCAAACTTTTGTTGAGAGGTGATTAGATGTCCCTGCCTGCTTCCTCTCTGTTGTTGTACTGTTGCAATTTTAGAGTTTTTTTAAATACTGGTAGCCAGGTTTTGTTCATTTTCATGGTTTCCTCCTTTCTGTTGAAATTGTCCACATGCTTGTGGATTTCAATGGCTTCTCTGTGTAGTCTGACATGGTGGTTGTGAGAGTGGTCCAGCATTTCTGTGTTCTCAGAAAATATGCTGTGTCCAGGTTGGTTCATCAGGTGCTCTGCTATGGCTGACTTCTCTGGTTGAAGTAGTCTGCAGTGCCTTTCATGTTCCTTGATTCGTGTTTGGGCAATGCTGCTGCGTTTGGTGGTCCCTATGTAGACTTGTCCACAGCTGCATGGTATACGGTAGACTCCTGCAGAAGTGAGAGGATCCCTCTTGTCCTTTGCTGAACGGAGCATTGGTTGGATTTTCTACAGACCCACCAATTTTCTACAGACTCACCCTGATCATTCCACAGATATATAAACCCACTTTCCTAGTCTCCAACAGACCTCACTACCTCTGGGGTTGCTTGCCATAGATGCAGGCGAAACATCAGGAGAAAATGCCTCTAGAACATGGCCATATAGCCCAAAAAAACCTACAACAACCCAGTGATTCCGGCCATGAAAGCCTTCGACAATACATTATTGTTGTTGTTATGTTTATTTATATCCCACTTTTTTTCTCCCATACTTCACTTCACGTACCGGCACACCTTCCAACAGATTCTTCTTCTTCTAAGGCAACAGAGTCTGGGTCTGAAGAGAGGTCTTGGTTCTCTGAGAAAGGAGCATTTCTTGCTGCCACCAGGAAGACCGAAAGATGTGAGCCGTCGGTCTCGGAGGCTTTGCCGGAACGCTCTCCTGGTTTACTGACTGTCATATTGAAGGAGGGAAGGTACATAAAGACGTGCCTTTATATCCTCCCGGCTCAAGAGAGTCCGCGAAGAGACAAACACAGAGAGTGGCACACACAGGGCTGCAAGAAAAGTGGATGTCGCGTGTGATATGTCTTTACACCTCGGAGTCAAAGCAGTGGAGGAAATCCTGCAAGAGAAATACGTACATTCCTCGCATAGAGAGGCATAGGGAAGCATAGAGAGGGAAGAGACCCAAGGGATGGATGTCTGGATGGCTATCTGTTGGGTGGGCTTTCTGCTTTTCCTGAATGAAGGCAGGGTCTCTTTCCAACTGTAAAATATTATGATTCTTTGGGAATCATTTTACATTATTATTATTATTATTATTATTATTATTATTATTATTATTTGAAACACAACAAGATGAGTCCACAGCAGACAAGATCACTCTGAATAATAATAATAATAATAATAATAATAATAATAATTAGAAACACAACAAGGTGAGTCCACAGCAGACACTCTGCTAGGACTGTGTGATGTATCGGCAAATAATGTGTGCAGATCCCAGTAAGGTGGCCTTTTGCAGCTGGCAGGTGGTAATTTGGTCAGCACCGATTGTGTTTAAGTGCAGGCCAAGGTCTTTAGGCACTGCACCCAGTGTGCCCATCACCAATGGGACCACCTTGACTGGTTTGTACCAGAATCTTTGCAGTTTGATCTTTAAGTCCTCATATTGTGTCATCTTTTCCAATTGTTTTTCTGCAATCCTGTTGTCACCTGGGATTGCGATATTGACAATCCATACTTTGTTTTTTAACACAATTGTGAAGTCAGAAGTGTTGTGCTCCAAAACTCTGTCTAAATCCGGAAGTCCCAGAGGAGTTTGGTGTGTTCATTCTCTGTAACTTTTTCCGGCTTATGATCCCACCAGTTCTTTGTGATCCCACCAGTACATTATTATTATTATTATTATTATTATTATTATTATTATTATTATTATTATTATTCTGACACAAAAACACAGTATGTCACAGCAAACGAGATCTATGTGCTGGATTTCGTATCAAAAAAATCACAAGTCGAACAGTTCCCAAGCATCTAGGACTGTGTGATGTGTGTGTGTGTGATGTGTGCCAATGGGATTGTGGCCTGCATCAATAGGAGCATAGTGTCTAGATCTAGGGAAGTCATGCTCCCTCTATTCCACTTTGGTTAGACCACACCTGGAATATTGTGTTCAATTCTGGGCACCACAATTCAAGAGAGATATTGACAAGCTGGAATGTGTCCAGAGGAGGGCGACTCAAATGATCAAGGGTCTGGAGAACAAGCCCTATGAGGAGCGGCTTAAGGAGCTGGGCATGTTTAGCCTGAAGAAGAGAAGGCTGAGAGGAGATATGATGGCCATGTATAAATATGTGAGAGGAAGCCACAGGGAGGAGGAGGGAGCAAGCTTGTTTTCTGCTTCCTTGGAGACTAGGACGCAATGGAACAATGGCTTCAAACTACAAGAGAGGAGATTCCATCTGAACATGAGGAAGAAATTCCTGACTGTGATAGCCGTTCTGCCCCGGAGGGAGTGTGGTGGAGGCTCCTTCTTTGGAAGCTTGTAAACAGAGCCTGGATGGCCATCTGTCAGGGGTGCTTTGAATGCAATACTCCTGCTTCTTGGCAGAAGGGGGTTGGACTGGATGGCCCAGGAGGTCTCCTCCGTGATTCTAGGACTGTGATCTAGGACTGTGTGATGTGTTATGTGTGATTATTATTATTATTGTTATTATTATTATTATTATTATTATTATTATTATTATTATTATTGAGGCTGGATTGCCATCTGTCGGGGGCTTTGATTGTGCTTTGTAAGCATGGAAGCAAAAGTGGGTAGGACTAGATGGCCTTTGAGGGTCTCTTCCAACTCTAGGATTCTATGATTTGAACTCCAAGTATCGACAAAGCTGATGGTGTGATTTCTCCGCCGGTTTTAATACAGCTGGGGAAAAAGGAACAGTGCTGTCTTTCCCCATCAAGGCCGCGTCCATATGCCCAACACATCAGAAACCGTCTTTTGGTCCTGAAATCAATTTCCAATGTGTCTTCTCTCTTTCTGCTTTGGACAGCCAGAAGGGGCCACCTCCAGATCGGCCTCTCATTCTCCATTCTCCTTGGTGGGCCTCCCAATGAGCCATCTCCGGTTATCTCCGAAAGACAAGGAAGGCGGAGGGCACCCTTGTCCTCTCCGAAGAGCCGGCTGCTCTGACGGTTCGGCACGGCAGGCGCAGGCGATCAAAGCATCCGATACCACCGGAGCCTCTGCCAGGCCTGACAAGCACATCATTACAGCTTCCTCCTGTGTCGGGCGGGTGGACGGCTTGATCAAAATCCCAGCTGAAACTTATCTGGCCAGACATGTGTGGAGCTGAAGAGCCAAAGGAGCCGCTCGCTCATCTCCTGAGCTGTTGCACCTGGAATGACAAACGAGAGGCGGAGAGGAAGGCCAGCCTTTGGGATGTGTGCGTGTTTCCGTGCGTGAGCTTCCTTTGCAGGGCCAGGGAACAGGCGGGGAAGCCAAAGAGGTACATGATGCCCACAGTGACAGAGAGGTTGCATCTCTCGCAAAACAGGGAAGCGATCAGGAGACTGTCTCTATGGCATTGATGCCTGTCTCCCTGCCTTCCTGTCTGCCTTCATGATGCTTCTAGTGGTCCTGCTTCAATGCCTTACATAGAATGGTAAAATGGTAGAATCATAGAACTGTAGAATAGTAGAATAATACAATAGTCCAATAGTAGAGTCATAGAATCCTAGAATCATAGAATCAAAGAATTGTAGAATTGTAGAATACAAGAATCATGGAATCACAGCATTGTGGAATTGTGAAATTATGGAATCGGAGAGTTGTAGGATCGCGGAATTGTAGAATTGTAGAAACATAGAATAGTAGAACTGGAGTATCCTAGAATGGTTGAATTGGAGAATCGTAGATTTGTACAATCGTAGAATCATAGAATAGTACAACCACGGCATTGCAGAATCATGGAATTATGGAATTGAAGAATTGTTAGATGAAGGAATTTTAGAATTGTAGAATCATAGAATAGTAGAATAGTAGAATTGTACAATGGTGCAATTTTAGAATGATAGAATAGCAGAATAGTAGAACCGTAGAATTGTAGAATTGTGGAATCACAGCATTGTGGAAACGTGGAATTATGGAATCAAGAATCATAAAATCATGGAATTATAGAATCGAAGAATCATAGAATTGCGGAATTGTAAAAATAATTGAATGGTAGAATCATGGAATCACAGAAGCATAGCATCACAAAGTCGGAAGGGAGCCCTCAAAGGCCATCCAGTCCCATACTCTTTTGCCAAGCAGGAAGTCACCATCCAAGCCCTCCGAACAGATGACCATCCAGCCTCTGCTTAAAAATCTCCAGAGCAAGAGGCTCTACCGTAGATTACCTACCTACCAATTTTATGAGAGTTAGAGAATAATATCTGGAATGGTTGGACAGCTCCCTAGAGGAAGGTGTGCCTTGAGGTCATTGTTGTTGGGTGCCTGCAAGTCATTGCCGTCACCCAGAGGACCTTTCCGTTGGCTGCCCCAAGACTGAGGAATGACCTGCTGGAAGAGCTCCAACAGCTAACTCAGCTGTCAGAATTTGAAACTGAAATGCTGGCTCTCTCTCTATTGCGGTAGATATATTCGATATGATGCTCTGCCATAAATAAGCAGGAAGCAACTCCGAGAAGGTCTGACTGTGCCTTGGCAAGAGAAGTGTTGTGCTCTCTCTGACTGCAAATATCTCATTTCAAACCCATCACAAACTGATGCGATCATTATGTTCGGTGTCTGCCTCTGTGTGCTCAATGGCCCCGCTGTTTTGGGGCCCTCCGATCTAATCCGCGCTCCCCTTCCTTCCTCCATCTCTCCCTCCTTGAGGACCAAATCTACCCTCCTTTAATGAAGAATTAACTTGTTGGCACTGATTTATGAAGAGTGGCAGGCGTTGCCGGCGGAACAGGGCTGGGAGACGTTTCTCATAAAGTCCTGTAGTTATTCCTAAAAGGGTTCATGTTAATGCCTGCCCATTAACATTCATATTTGGTTTCCACGGAATGAAGCGCCTACCCTGCAATCTCTCAGATATGCCCTTCAAAAAGTGGAGGAGGATTGAAGCCGCTCGACGACGGGCGAGGGCTTCGAGCAAACAGGAGAGGCCTCCGCCGTGGCGTGTTTCATCCACGGCGCTTGACTGACAGCAAGGACTTGTCTTGTCACATTACGCCTTGAGTCAAATATGACGAATGTTCGTCCGCGAAGATAAAGGGACGCTTTCCCTTTTTGGAAAGAGAGAGAAGAGTGAGGAGCGCGCACACGGAGACGCTTTCCTCACCCAACTTTTCATTAATAAGCCCCCTTCTCCTAAGGAAACAAAGGCTCCTCCGGCACGTCCTTTGAGCAGGCTTTTCAATTTACAGGTGTCGAATTGAATTGTCGCGGCACCTGAGAACGGATTCCCATCTCGTCTCAATTGAGGAGGAAGGTGTTGCCGTCAAGGTAGGTTTCAGGGCTGCCTTTGCTCTTCCTCCGCAGCCATTCAGAGGAACCGCATTCTCAGATATGCAGAAATGGCCAGGCCAGGCTGATGAGAGGTACAGCAATAGCGGTGGTTACAACTGGATCCCAGTGGAATCATATCCTAAAGTTACGTTCAACTAATGGACTTACTTGGAGGAGGCTCATTCGTGGGCCAAAGTCAATTTAGAAACAAAACCTACAACAACCCAGTGAATGAACAAACATCCTGAGCTCATCCTGGTGACAAAGAGGATCATCCATCTGCATACACACACAAAGGTTTTGATATTTACCTGGCTTGGGAAATAGCTGGAGGGACCCTGGCTGTGATTTCCTTTCCCAAGGGATTGCGCAAACTGAGGGCCTGGAATGCTAGTTGCTTCCTAGATATATTTCAAAAGATTTCATTTGAGACAGTTTACACAGTTTATACTTTTAGGGATTGACACAGTACATAAAAGATACGAGTTACACATGAAATCTCAAGTTTATACATTTATTGAAGGGTTAGATTTGGTAGAGTTTGGAGAGTAGAGCTGCTGCTAGGTCCATTCCGGAGCCTCTAGCGTCTCAATCTTTCGCAACTCCAGAGCTATGGAAAATGTTTTAATAATAAAGAAAAAATCATCTATACTGTGTGGGGTCTCTTGATGTTCTGTAAATCTTTGTGGTGTGTTTGTGTGTGTGCATGCCATGGCTCGACAACATCATGATAATTCCATACCTTTACAATGAGCTTACTGGACAGGAGCTGTAGGCAACACAGACCCTCGGATTGAAGTCAGGCTGACTCGTGAAATCATAGAATCCTAGGGCCATCCAGTCCAACCCCCTACCAGGTAGGAAGACACAATCCAAGCCCTCCTGACAGATGGCCATCTAGCCTCTGCTTAATATTCTCCAGAGAAGAAGTCTCCTTTGGATTCTGAGGAAACATATTCTGTAGTCAAAAAGCTCTGACTGCCATGAAGTTCTTCCTGATAGAAATCGTTAAAGTCAAATTTGATATGAAACCTGAACTCCTTCTGTTTCGGATTTTAGATGATCAACTCAATGTAAGGCTGTCCTGATACATGACAACAGCAATGGTTGATCCATAGCCATTAGGGCTGTGTAAAATTATCATTAGATCTCATAAGTCAGATCAAATTCATTAAATTCGTATTTAAGATCCAATATTGGACACGTGGGCATGGGCAACTCCAAAAACTTAAGAATTGAAACTTACCCGATACTTTTTTGTTTGATGTTCAGCACAAGGAAGAAAAACAAAGCCAAAAAGGGTGGCCTTTCCTCTTTTAATGAATGGCCTCTCACCAGAGGAAAGCAGTAGGGAGAAAGCAGAGTTCGCTGGGAAAGAGAACCGAGAAAGCACAGAATTCTGGGAAATGTAGTTTGGGAAGGCAAGCAGCCCTATGGCAAAGAATAGTAATGAAATTTTCACTAGCGATACTTTAGAAACAGTGGGTTGTTGTAGGTTTTTGGGCTACATGGCTGTGTTCAATGGGATTTTGGCCTGCATCAATAGGAGCCTAGTGTCTAGACCTAGGGAAGTCATGCTCCCCATGCTCTATTCTGCTTTGGTCCACACCTGGAATATTGTGTCCAATTCTGGGCACCACAATTCAAGAGAGATTGACAAGCTGGAATGTGTCCAGAGGAGGGCGACTAAAATGATCAAGGGTCTGGAGAACAAGCCCTATGAGGAGCGGCTGAAAGAGCTGGGCATGTTTAGTCTGAAGAAGAGAAGGATGAGAAGGAGATATGATGAGAGCCATGTATAAATATGTGAGAGGAAGCCACAGGGAGGAGGAGGGAGCAAGCTTGTTTTCTGCTTCCTTGGAGACTAGGACGCAATGGAACAATGGCTTCAAACTACAAGAGAGGAGATTCCATCTGAACATGAGGAAGAACTTCCTGACTGTGAGAGCCGTTCAGCAGTGGAAATCTCTGCCCCGGAGTGTGGTGGAGGCTCCTTCTTTGGAAGCTTTTAAACAGAGGCTGGATGGCCATCTGTCAGGGGTGATTTGAATGCAATATTCCTGCTTCTTGGCAGAATGGGTTGGACTGGATGGCCCATGAGGTCTCTTCCAACTCTTTGATTCTATGATTCTAACCTCAAATGCCAGCTCCAGCTCTATAGTATGCAAGATCTCACAACTTGCCATAGATGCAGGCGAAACATCAGGAGGGAATGCTTCTAGAACATGGCCATAAAGCCTGAAAAACCTACAACAACCCAATGATTGTAGCCATGAAAGCCTTCGACAATACTTTAGAAACACTTTAGAAACAAAATGTGGTGCCCCCAAATTTTGTAATGAGTTTTGAAACTTTCTTTCATGGGTTGCACAATTTGCACAATGCCTAATGGACATCCTTCAATTGGACCCAGAAGGACGCATCCCTCTCCATGTGCCACCTCTTTTCCACTTGAGATGGCTGTCTCTGATGTCCCAATGACAGGGCCTTGGATGGAGAGCTGGGTTTGCTCACCACTTCCCGTAGTCAGGTGCACTTCTTCATCACAGTTGGACACATCCCTCATTTAATGGGTGGCCAGGAGGAACTCAGATTTCAAAGGGCCCCCTTCCTTTTCCTGCCGCGTTCCGGACTTCCTTTCGGCTTCCTCGGCCGCGAGGCAACCCCTTCCGTTCCACTTTCCGCAGCGGTGCCGCTTCTCCTCCTCCTTTGTAGTCAAAGATGTTACTTACTCCGGGAAGACTCCATCAACTTGAAGAAGACGAGACCAACACTTGAGCTTTCTCTTTTTATAGCGCTAACCTTGGGGACTCCGTTCCTTTTGTTTCCTCTTCCCTTTTTTTCTCCCCTGCTATTTCATGAACGCTTTGTTCTCGACTCCAGTCTTTGTGCAAGAAGGCGCAGAGGTTTCTTGCAATGACCTGGTTTCCTTTTTCTTTTTTGTGCGCACGTCATATATATATATATATATATATATATATATATATATATATATTGCACAAACCCTGCTGGTGGCAAGAAAGAGAGAAAGAAAGAGAAATGGTGTAAGACAACGGACAGACAGCGGGAGAGATGACAATTGGCAGCTTTGCTCCTTTGGAGGAATCACCACAATGGAGGAGACACCAAAGATCATCCAGCTCAGCCCCCTTCTGTCATGGAGGAGGACATGACCTAAACTCTCCCGACAGATGGCCATCAAGCCATTGCTTCAAAACCTCCAGAGAAACGATGGCTGAGGATGCTTTGGAAGACACCAAGCAAGTGTGCCAAGATTCCTGATGTGGTCATACAGACCTTAATCACATTGCATTTTGATTATTATGACGTGCTACTTTTGACAAATGTTTAGAAACAATGGGGCTCAATGTTATGGAATCCTGGAAGTTGTCATTATATAGCCTTCTGTCCAAACTACAACTCCCATGATCCCATAGCTTCGAGCCATGGTAGTCACAGTGGTATCGAACTGCATTAATTCTATAGTATAAATGCAGATTTACACAAGGGTTATGTTAAGACTCACACCTCCCTCTCTCATGTGGAAGATAAAGAGTCTGGAGAACAAGTCCTATGAGGAGTCTGGAGAACAAGCCCTATGAGGAGTCTGGAGAACAAGCCCTATGAGGAGTCTGGAGAACAAGTCCTATGAGGAGTCTGGAGAAGAAGCCCTATGAGGAGTCTGGAGAAGAAGCCCTATGAGGAGTCTGGAGAACAAGCCCTATGAGGAGTCTGGAGAACAAGCCCTATGAGGAGTCTGGAGAACAAGTCCTATGAGGAGTCTGGAGAACAAGCCCTATGAGGAGTCTGGAGAACAAGTCCTATGAGGAGTCTGGAGAACAAGCCCTATGAGGAGTCTGGAGAAGAAGCCCTATGAGGAGTCTGGAGAAGAAGCCCTATGAGGAGTCTGGAGAACAAGCCCTATGAGGAGTCTGGAGAACAAGTCCTATGAGGAGTCTGGAGAACAAGTCCTATGAGGAGTCTGGAGAACAAGCCCTATGAAGTGTCTGGAGAACAAGCCCTATGAAGTGTCTGGAGAACAAGTCCTAGGAGGAGTCTGGAGAACAAGCCCTATGAGGAGTCTGGAGAACAAGTCCTATGAGGAGTCTGGAGAACAAGCCCTATGAGGAGTCTGGAGAACAAGTCCTATGAGGAGTCTGGAGAACAAGTCCTATGAGGAGTCTGGAGAACAAGCCCTATGAGGAGTCTGGAGAACAAGCCCTATGAGGAGTCTGGAGAACAAGCCCTATGAGGAGTCTGGAGAACAAGCCCTATGAGGAGTCTGGAGAACAAGCCCTATGAGGAGTCTGGAGAACAAGTCCTATGAGGAGTCTGGAGAACAAGCCCTATGAGGAGTCTGGAGAACAAGCCCTATGAGGAGTCTGGAGAACAAGCCCTATGAGGAGTCTGGAGAACAAGCCCTATGAGGAGTCTGGAGAACAAGTCCTATGAGGAGTCTGGAGAACAAGTCCTATGAGGAGTCTGGAGAACAAGCCCTATGAAGTGTCTGGAGAACAAGCCCTATGAAGTGTCTGGAGAACAAGTCCTAGGAGGAGTCTGGAGAACAAGCCCTATGAGGAGTCTGGAGAACAAGTCCTATGAGGAGTCTGGAGAACAAGCCCTATGAGGAGTCTGGAGAACAAGTCCTATGAGGAGTCTGGAGAACAAGTCCTATGAGGAGTCTGGAGAACAAGCCCTATGAGGAGTCTGGAGAACAAGTCCTATGAGGAGTCTGGAGAACAAGCCCTATGAGGAGTCTGGAGAAGAAGCCCTATGAGGAGTCTGGAGAAGAAGCCCTATGAGGAGTCTGGAGAACGAGCCCTATGAGGAGTCTGGAGAACAAGTCCTATGAAGAGTCTAGAGAACAAGTCCTATGAGGAGTCTGGAGAGAAAGCCCTATGAGGAGTCTGGAGAAGAAGCCCTATGAGGAGTCTGGAGAACAAGCCCTATGAGGAGTCTGGAGAACAAGCCCTATGAGGAGTCTGGAGAACAAGTCCTATGAGGAGTCTGGAGAACAAGTCCTATGAGGAGTCTGGAGAACAAGCCCTATGAGGAGTCTGGAGAACAAGTCCTATGAGGAGTCTGGAGAACAAGCCCTATGAGGAGTCTGGAGAACAAGTCCTATGAGGAGTCTGGAGAACAAGTCCTATGAGGAGTCTGGAGAACAAGTCCTATGAGGAGTCTGGAGAACAAGTCCTATGAGGAGTCTGGAGAACAAGCCCTATGAGGAGTCTGGAGAACAAGCCCTATGAGGAGTCTGGAGAACAAGCCCTATGAGGAGTCTGGAGAACAAGCCCTATGAGGAGTCTGGAGAACAAGCCCTATGAGGAGTCTGGAGAACAAGCCCTATGAGGAGTCTGGAGAACAAGCCCTATGAGGAGTCTGGAGAAGAAGCCCTATGAGGAGTCTGGAGAACAAGCCCTATGAGGAGTCTGGAGAACAAGCCCTATGAGGAGTCTGGAGAACAAGCCCTATGAGGAGTCTGGAGAACAAGTCCTATGAGGAGTCTGGAGAACAAGCCCTATGAGGAGTCTGGAGAAGAAGCCCTATGAGGAGTCTGGAGAACAAGCCCTATGAGGAGTCTGGAGAACAAGTCCTATGAGAAATCTGGAGAACGAGTCCTATGAGGAGTCTGGAGAACAAGTCCTATGAGGAAACTGGAGAACAAGTCCTATGAGGAGTCTGGACAACAAGTCCTATGAGGAGTCTGGAGAACAAGCCCTATGAGGAGTCTGTAGAACAAGTCCTAGGAGGAGTCTGGAGAACAAGTCCTATCAGGAGTCTGGAGAAGAAGCCCTATGAGGAGCAGCTTAAAGAGCTGGGCATGTTTAGCTTGAAGAAGAGAAGGCTGAGAGGAGACATGATAGACATGTATAAATATGTGAGGGGAAGTCATAGGGAGGAGGGAGCAAGTTTGTTTTCTGCTGCCCTGGAGACTAGGACGCCGAATAGTGGCTCCAAACTACAGGAATGGAGATTCCACCTGAACATTAGGAAGAACTTCCTAACAGTGAGAGCTGTTCAGCAGTGGAATTCCCTGCCCCGGAGTGTGGTGGAGGCTTCTTATTTGGAGGCTTTTAAACAGAGGCTGGATGGCCATCTGTCAGGGGGTGATTTGAATGCGACTTTCCTGCTTCTTGGCAGGGAGTTGGACTGGTTGGGTGATGGCCCACCAACTCTATGATTCTATGAATGGTATTTCCAGGGAGAAACCTGCAAAATTTCGGCACATTTAGAAGGCAGAAGGCACGATGAATAATATGACCAAAAATGGCGAGGGTTTTGCTTTGTTTTCTGCTCAGCTGGAGGCACAAAAGAGGGGGAAAGGCTTTTACGATTCATCCTTGATGAAATGGACGGATGGATGGGCAACGCTTTATTGAGGAAATATATGAAAGTTTACACTCCGGAGCCTGTGCGTACGGTGATGATGACTATGGAGGGAGCCTGGCTACCTTCTTGTTTACGCATCAACACTCTTTCAAAGGCTTGGCACCTGTTCCCATCTCTCCTTCCTTTGAAATAGAGTCAACAGAATCGAGAATTCATTGGCGGCCTCCCCTCCAATGACAAGCCCGGGCTGATCCTGCTTAGCGTCCGAGATAAGTCACGATCCTTTGGTACCTTTTTGGCATCTAAGCTTCTCTTTGCATGTATGTTTGTGCATCTTCATATGGCTTAGAAACCTATGGAAAACGTAGGGCTTCCATAGGCAAGTGGTTTCTGCTCATTGCTTCCTCTGAAAGACAGCCTACATCACCTGGTAGTCTCCCATCCAAGTATTAACCAAGGCAGACCATGCTTAGCTTCCAAGAGCAGATAAGCTCCTTTAGGACTTCTTTGAAGGTCATGAAACAGAGGTTGGATGGGCATCTTTCAGGGCTGCTTTAGCTGTGAACTTTTCCATAGCAGCAAGTCGGACTAGATGGCCTTGGGGGTCCCTTCCGACTCCAGGATAGTATACAGTCCCTTCCCTATGTACTATCCATGCATAACTCTTCATGATGGGGTCTTTGTGTCTACTTTCTCCAATGTCCCTATTCGGCCCACAGCATCCCATTCTTCTATGGGATGCACATTGTAGTCAATAAACACAACAGTCAACTGTTAGAAGCTTTTAGCCAAATGGTAGGATTTAGACCTTAAACCCTATGGATTCAACAGGTCTAGTCTACTTGGGACCAACTATAGGATGTAGGCCTTAAGCCCTATTCATTCAATAGAGAGTTGGGGGTCAATTATAGGATGTAGACCTTCAACCTCATTGATTCAATGGGTGTAGTCTATTTGGGGCCAACTATACAATGTAAGCCTTGAAACTCATTGATTCAATGGGTCTACTCTATTCAGGACCTACTATAGGTTGTAAGCCTTAAACCTCATTGATGCAATGGGTCTACTTTAGGTGGATCTATGCCTTGAACCCATTTATTCAATAAATAGTTGAGGCCGATTATAGGACGTAGACCTTCAATGTCAGTGATTCAAAGGGTCTTGTCTAATTGGGATCAACTATAGGATGTAAGTCTCAAACCTCATTGATTCAATGGGTGTACTCTACTTGGGACCAACTATAGGATATAAGCAGTAAATCCCATTGATTCAATGGGTCTACTCTAGTTGGGAACAACTATAGGATCTAAGCCTTAACCCAATTTATTCAATAGATAGTTGAGGCCAATTATAGGACATAGACCTTCAACCTCAGTGATTCAATGGGTCTTGTCTAATTGGGATCAACTATAGGTTGTAAGTCTCAAACCTCATTGATTCAATGGATGTACTTTACTTGGGGCTAACTATAGGATGTAAGCATTAAATCCCATTGATTCAATGGGTCTACTCTAGTTGGGACCAACTATAGGATCTAAGCCTTAACCCAATTTATTCAATAGATAGTTGAGGCCACTTATAGTACGTAGACCTTCAACCTCAGTGATTCAATGAGTCTAGTCCACTCAGGGCCAACTACAGGATGTAAGCTTTAAACCTAATTGATTTAATGGGTCTACTCTAGTTGTGACCAACTATAGGATGTAGACCTTAAATCCTATTGAATCAATGGGCCATCACTATTTGGGACCAACTATAGGATGTGAGCCTTAAATCCCATTAATTCAACGGCTCTAATCTATTTGGGACCTACTAAAGGATGTAAGTCTTAAATCCCATTGAATCAACCAGTCGCTGTAGTTGTAGTCAATGAACCCAATAGTCAACTGTTAGAAGGGAAAAAATTGCGCTGGGCCATAACCAATTTCCAGCATTATTTTTGCTTTTTGCTTGGTTAATACTTGACGAAGGCATTAGGAGAGCTTTTAATTTGATAGACTGATAATCAATGGTATTTTCCTGTCTCTTGGAAGCCAGCAAACAAGGCATGAATGACAGCCCTGTGTCTGTCAAAGGGTCTGTGAAGCTGAGATCCTCTGCAGCTCATCATTCATGGACTCCATGGCCCATCATTCTGCTTCTGTGGCTTTTGTGTGTCTGGAAAAGAGGGATGTTGCTCCGAAATCGCGGAGTTTCTGAAATTGTGCAAAAATAATGTACATTTTCTTCTCCAGTGCAGTAATTATTCATCCCTTCATCTGAAATAATTGAGGGTTTATATCCCGAAGCCCCTTCTTCCTCCCTTCCAATGATCCATTTGCATTCTTTTATGGGTCTCCTACATTATTTCCTATTTTCCTTTCCCTTCCAAATAATAAGTAAGGCATAAGAGCTTGCAACCTTTGATTCATGCATTCATTCGCTCACTTGTTTGCAAGGTAATAGCAATTCAATATCTAATCTCAGATCTGGTTAGATCTGTTCACTAATAATGCGGCATTATTATTATTTTTGTTCACTGCTTAAGTTTGAAGGGAATGCTGTATTCTTATGGTGTACACACACATACATATATATAAATACACATATAGATACATATACTAGCTGTACCTGCCCCGCGTTGATGTGGCCAACCTTCCCTCCCTCTTTCTCTTCTTCTTTCTTTCTCTCCATCCTTCCCTCCCGTTTTTTCTTTCCTTCTCTCCTTCCTTCCATCTTTCTCTTCCTCTTCCTCTTCTTCTTCCACTTCTCTTCCTCCCCCCTTTTCTTTCCCTTTTGCTTTCTCTCTTTTCTTCCTTCTATACCTATTCTTGTACTGCAACTTCCAGCAGTCCTCCTGATAATCTACCTACCTACCTACCTACCTACCTACCTACCTACCTACCTACCTATATCTAATCTATCTTATCTTATCTCTCTATCTATCTATCTATCTATCTATCTATCTATCTATCTATCTATCTATCTATCTATCTATCATCTATCATCTATCTTATCTATCTGGAGGATTGCTGGGAGTTGCAGTCCAGGAATAGGACATTGCAAATCTGCAAGAATTGGGATGCTCTCAATGAAATCCAGGAAGCAAGCTTGCATTTTGGAAGCAGTGCATTTGGATCATCCTCCTCTCCTAAAGGGCCTGGTCTAGGGGATGCTGGGAGCTGTAGTCTCGAAGAAAGTGTGGATATGGTATTGTGCATTTTGTTTGCCAGGGGGAGACGTTTTTGTGTATGCACTGTAGCGTCTTTTTGCTTTTTTTTTTGCTTTTTAAGTCCCTTCTGCTGTGTTTTCCAGTGTTTTTATGCGTGATGGTCACTCGTTGGCCTCATAGGTGCATTGTGTCCAATATGGTGTCAATTTGTACAGTGGTTTTTGAGTTATGTTAATCCCACAAATCGACATTACAGTTTATTTATATAGATACTAGCCATCCCCTGCCATGCGTTGCTGTGGCCCAGTATGTGTATTGTGTGTGTATATATTTGTGTATATGTGTATATATGTGGTTTTGTGCATGCATTGTAATGTATTTTTGTTTTTTTGGGTTTTTTTAGTCTCTTCTGCTGTGTTTTTCAGTGTTTTTATGAGTAATGGTCACACATTGGCCTGAGAGGTGTCTTGTGTCCAAATTTGGCGTCAATTCGTCCAGTGGTTTTTGAGTTATGTTAATCCCACAAATGAACATTTTTATTTATATAGACATATGTGTGGAATGATGTCCAGGGTGGGAGAAAGAACTCTTGTCTGCTTGAGGCAGGTGTGAATGTTGCCATTGGCCAGCTTGATCAGCACTGAATGGCCTTGCAGCTGCAAAGCCTGGCTGCAAGATAGATATGACAGTATAGAAAAAACACACACCAATGATCCACTTCTTTGGGTGCATCAGGGCAGGTTTTCATCCGTATTCAGGATTCAGCTTTGGCTCGGGCACCAGATTGCTTTTCATAAGCTTGGAAATCATTGTTGTCATCATCGTCAAGCGTCCTCCGGAGATTCCTATCCAAAGCTGTAAATCTGGAAGCCTCAGATCCGCTCTTACAATTATTTCCTACATCATCTGCTTTGGTGGCAATTTTGGTGGATATGTCCTTTGTAACCTGACCCCACGTGCAAGACCGGGAAGCCATGATTTTTATGGCAAGAGTACAGAAGAGTCCTGGGGTTCATCAAGCAAGGATTGTTGAGTGATTTCCGCTAACCCAGGCATGGACAAACTTGGGCCCTCTGTCCAGGTGTTTTAGACTTCAACTCCCACAATTCCTAACAGCCTCAGGCCCCTTCCTTTTCTCTCTCAGCCGCTTAAGCTTCTCACACCAGATCTACTCACACCGAGGCCTACTAACACTGAGGCCTTTTGCCCACTGAGGCCTTCTCACACTGAGGGCTCTCTCAGACTGACACCTCTCTCACATTGAGGTGAACTAACACTTAGTCTTACTCATATTGCGGTCCTAACAGCTTCAGACCCCTTCCTTTTCTCCCTCAGCCGCTTAAGCTTCTCACACCAGATCTACTCACACTGAGGCCTACTAACACTGAGGCCTTTTGCCCACTGAGGCCTTCTCACACTGAGGGCGCTCTCTCAGACTGACACCTCTCTCACACTGAGGTGAACTAACACTTATGCTTACTCATATTGAGGTCCTAACAGCCTCAGGCCCCTTCCTTTTCTCCCTCAGCCGCTTACGCTTCTCACACCAGATCTACTCACACCGAGGCCTACTAACACTGAGGCCTTTTGCCCACTGAGGCCTTCTCACACTGAGGGCTCTCTCAGACTGACACCTCTCTCACATTGAGGTGAACTAATACTTATACTTATACTGAGGTCTACTAACACACTGAGGCCCTTAAGCTTAAGTGGCTGAGGGGGAAAAGGAAGGAGCCTGAGGCTGTTAGGAATGGTGGGAGTTGAAGTCCAAAACACTTGGACGGCTGAAGTTTGCCCATGCGTTCTTCCTCATGTTTAGATGGAATCTCCTCTCCCGTAGTTTGAAGCCATTGTTCTGCATCCTAGTCTCCCAGGAAGCAGAAAACAAGCTTGCTCCCTCCTCCCTGTGGCTTCCTCTCACATATTATACATGGCTATCATATCTCCTCTCAGCCTTCTCTTCTTCAGGCTAAACATGCCCAGCTTCTTAAGCCGCTCCTCATAGGGCTTGTTCTCCAGACCCTTGATCATTTTAGTCGCCCTCTTCTGGATACATTCCAGCTTGTCAATATCTCTCTTGAATTGTGGTGCCCAGAATTGGACACAATATTCCAGGTGTGGTCTAACCAAAGCGGAATAGAGGGGTAGCATGACTTCCCTGGATCTAGACACTATGCTCCTATTGATGCAGGCCAAAATCCCGTTGGCTTTTTTTGCTGCCGCATCACATTGTTAGCTCATGTTTAACTTCTTGTCTGCAAGAACTCCAAGATCTTTTTCACACGTACTGCTCTTGAGCCAGGCCTCATCGTCCCCCATTCTGTATCTTTGCATTTTGTTTTTTTCTGCCTAAGTGGAGTATCTTGCATTTGTCCCTCTTGAACTTCATTTTGTGAGTGTTGGCCCTTCATCTCTCTAATCTACTACATTGGCAGTCTTCAGGAAGGAATTGAAAACCTGGCTGCTCCGATGTGCCTTTTCAGATTAGGAACCTCCAGCACCAAATCCTAGAAGCACCTTAGTAGAACCAAGATCACTGCACACTGCACACCGCACTTATATTTACCCTACATCCCTCCTGCCACACCAGCACTTTTTAACCCAGTACCCCTACTCCGGCCGGCCCAGTTTTAATAGTGTCTTGTTGTATTGTTTACTATTATTGTTTTCTGCTTAACTGTTTTTAATTTGCTTTGGGTATTGTATTGTTGTATTGTGTTTTGGGGCTTCAGCCTGTGTAAGCCGCATCGAATCCCTTGGGAGATGCTAGCGGGGTACAAATAAAGTTATAATAATATTATAATAATAATAATATCTGTCAAGATCGTTTTGAATCCTGCTCCTGTCCTCTGGAGTCTTGGCTCTCCCTCCCAATTTGGTGTCGTCTGCAAACTTGATGATCCTGCCTTCTCACCCTTCATCCAAGTCATTAATTATGATCCTGAGCAGGACCGGGCCCAGGACAGAACCCTGCTGATGGCCCTCCGCTCGTCACTTCTTTCCAGGATGAAGAAGAGGAAGCCTTGGGGAGAATCATCCTCTGGGTTCATCCATTTAACCAATTCCAGATCCACGTCACCATAGTTTTTTGCCAAATATTTTTGCTATATTGCCAAATAGTCCTACGCGCTATGGGCCCAGGATGCTCCTGCACTGTCAAATATTCTTCCTACGGATAGCCGTTGTCCTTACATCTCACGAAGACGTCATCTTCTTTCCTCCTCATTGGCTCTCCATCCTAGGAAGCCATGTCAATGGTCTTGGCCTTGGTGTCACGTTCGGCACCTCTTTGAGCATCGAGGTCTCTGTGACCGTGGACATCTCCCTTGGTTCCCTTTGAAATCCCTCTCCAAAACCATCAGCCTGAGAGGAGGAGGGTGCCTTCCCTTCATCGCTAAACCACAAAAGCCTGTAATTAGTTTGCACCGTGTTATTTCGACAAAGCAGATCTCACATTTAAAATTTGAAAGGTAATCATCGGGAAAATCAAGGCGGGAGCTATAAATAGCGGAGCAGGAGGTGCGGAGGCGTTGGCGGTGAATCCGTCCCATGATTGGGCTAGAAGGCTCTCTGTCTCCTCCTGGACATTAAGGGAAGCGTTGGGGACCCTGCGGTTGGCCTTGGACCCCATCTTCCATCTATTCCTTGTCCTTTCTGTTGTTGTTGTTGTTGCTGCTCCTGCATTGGGGAAATTGCTGCCCTCACCAGGGAGGAAAGGGCCACCCGGAGGCCGGCGCAAAACCCCTGGGTTCATCTGTGCCGAGGTGTAATCATAATCACCGTTTTCATCACTTATCTGCCAGAGACACCCACCATCCTCCCGGCGAACCTGGAAAGGTGCTCCCTTTGGAGGTGAGATTAGATGCCGTTGCCACCGCCGTTGCTTGGAGCCAGTAAATCAACGGCTGCTAAGGGCCAGGAGAAAATGGGCAGGAGTGGTGAGGTTTTCCAAGCAGTAAACATGCATGATTTGCAGAGCTCACGGCGCATAGAGGTTTTATGCTCTCTCTGCTTTGGAGGCATTCAGCACTCTCTTGCGCCTCTCTGCTTCCTTCCTTCCTTCCTTGGTTCTTTCTCCCCGGAGAGCCTTAAAGGAGGATTTGGAGGAAAGCACTGCCGAGCCATAAAGCACTCTTCGTAGGCCTCTGATTCTCTGTTGCCTTTGCTCGTCGCTTCGGCCTTGATCCTCAAGAGAAACGACCACCTCAAGGTCCTGATTTAGGCCTTTCAGCACGATTGACGCTATCATCAACGTCTTGGAGAAGGACTGATGCTGATCACATTTGCAAATGGCATCCAGTTGGGTGGATCAGGATGAGTTAAAGTTAAGCATGAGCCAACAATGTGATGCGGCGGCAAAAAAAGCCAATGGGATGTTGGCCTGCATCAATAGGACTCCAGTACCCAGGGAAGTCCTGCTCTATTCTGCCTTGGTTAGACCACACCTGGAATATTGCGTCCAATTCTGGGCACCACAATTGAAGGAAGATGTGTCTAGAGGAGAGCAACTCAAATGATCAAGGGTCTGAAGAACAAGCCCTATGAGGAGCGGCTTAAAGAGCTGGGCATGTTTGGCCTGAAGAAGAGAAGGCTGAGAGAGGAGCCATTATGAGGGTCATGTATAACTATGTGAGGGGAAGTCCTAGGGAGGAGACCAGGACCAGGAGATTTCACCTGAACATGAGGAAGAACTTCAGCAGTGGAACTCTCTGCCCCGGAGTGTGGTGGAGGCTCCTTCTTTGGAAGCTTTTAAAGAGAGGCTGGATGGCCATCTGTCGGGGGTGCTTTTAATACGATTTTCCTGCTTCTTTACAGGGGGTTGGACTGGATGGCCCATGAGGTCTCTTCCAACTCTAGGGTTCTATGATTCTAGGATTCCAGGATCTAAAATGCCCCCAAGAGATTTGAGAGCTGATTGGCCAAAGACTAACAAAATTGATTTCAATAGGGAAAAATGTAAGGTGCTACATCAAGGCAGGGAAAAAAGGAAATGCAGAGATATACAGGATGGTGAGACATGGCTTGAAACAGCAGCCCGTGGGAAAGGGTTCTAGGACAAGCAGAACATGAGCCAAGGATGTCATGCAGCAGCTAAAAAGACCAATGGGATTCTAGATTGCATCAATAGAGTTGAGTGTCTGCATCAAGGAAATGTCATGGGATGGTCGTCATGAAGTGATTTATAGTTTCCAAATCACAACTTCCCCGAACCGCTGCACTCTGGATAGGAAGTGTCTCAGAAGCCAGAAAAATACAGTAGAGTCCTTTCATGGCAAATACATGTGCTTCAACCCATCTATTAGCAGAGTCCCACTGCCAGCATCTTATCTCACCTACACACTGTTTACTAAATTCATGGATTCAGGTTTCATCCAAAATATTTTGAGGCTTTAATCTTCACTGTTGCAATATATACAAATATACAATCACAATACATAGATCCGCTTTCCTTGTATTTGCAAACAATCAGTGATTGAGTTGTTGTAGGTTTTTTGGGCTATATGGCCATGTTCTAGAAGCATTCTCTCCTGATGTTGTGCTTGTATCTATGGCAGGCATCCTCAGAGGTTATGAGTTACATACAACATAGACCAGTGGTTCTCAGCCTGGGGTGCCCAAATGGTTTTGGCCTACAACTCCCAGAAATCCCAGCCAATTTACCAGCTGTTAGGATTTCTGGGAGTTGAAGACCAAAAACATTTGGGGACCCCAAGCTGAGAACCATTGACATAGACAGATACTCACACTGAGTCACACAGGAGAGAGGGAGATGGATTCTTTCATCCCCCCCTTGTAGAGCCACCTGCTGACAGGTCATGAGTAAGGGATGAAAACAGATGCTGCAATCTTTTTGCAATAACCCTCACATGGTTATGACTCAGCCTCTTACCACATCCCCTTATGTTTTGCATCATGACATTCACAGACATACTCAGGCGCTATCAATATTCCACATGTTCATCAAATAGTAATTTCTCTATGAATAGAAATTCTGTCCCATTTCTATCTAACAGTGGAATCTTTGTCCCACTGCATTGATCAAACCTCTTCACTTGGAATAAGACTGAATCCAGTTCTGGACAAAGCAATTCAAGAAGGAGATAGTGTCCAGAGAAGGGTGGTCTGGGATTTGTAGTCCACAAAAGATATTCCTTCCCCATAAATAAAGAAGATATCCTCCATCAACGGAGAAAAACAGCCCTTCCCAATACGACTGCAAGTTGGAGATGGAGATCTGTGTGCCTGCGTTTGTGTGTTTTGTGAAAGGTGTGTTGCCAGAGGTGTGCCGCAAAGGCGCTCCTTGTTCCAGCCACAAAGGAAGCCCTGAAGGATTTCCAGAAGGAGGCAAAGGGGAATTCGAGGCCTGTTGATATGATGAAGTTTATGAGCAGGTGGGATTTATTATTTCCCTATGATTAATTTTTGCTGCTGGGTGATTGTCGTTTGCAGCGTTAAGCCTAATTAACCATTAGAGGACCCAGGGCTTTTAGGGTCTGCCCATTTGCGGATGTGAGGCGTGCAAATAAGTCGCCGGTAGAACTTATTTACATGCCCTTTGGGGTGATGGACTGTCTTCTGCGGGGCTTCGGGGTTGGCAATCACGGGCCCTTGAGGCATTTCTCTTCTTAATTGGACCCCATCTATTCTGCACAGCTATTGCAGGCAGGTCTTTTGGCCTTGGAATGAAGGATGAGGGACACCTTTTCTTGCCAAGCTTGGAACACAAGTCTTCCGGATGCATTGGGAACACATGGTGCTCAAAGTGAATTCCACCATTGGCTAAATCCCAGAAGTTCCAAGCACCTCACACATCAGAAAAGCCCTCCCCCCCTATATATATGAATGAAATACATTTTCATCTACTATCTAAATACTTACTTATCATACCATGCCATGCCATGCCATGCCATGCCATACCATACCTTACCATACCATACCATACCATACTATACCATACCATACCATACCATACCTATCATCTACCTATTTTTGCATGAAATACATCTATATAGAATCATAGAATCATAGAATCCTACAGTTGGAAGAGACCTCCTGTGCCATCCAGTCCAACCCCATTCTGCCAAGAAGCAGGAAAATTGCAATCAAAGAACCCCTGACAGATGGCCATCCAGCCTACCTTTAAAAGCTTCCAAAAAAGGAGCTTCCACCACACTCCGGGACAGAGAATTCCATTGCTGAACAGCTCTCACAGTCAGGAAGTTATTCCTGATGTTCAGATGGAATCTCCTTTCTTGTAGTTTGATTGCTCATGAGCACTCCTTTCTAGGGCTGGGCAACCACGGAAAAATTTGTTTCTAAACTCGATTCGTTTTTAGGGGGTTTTTGCGTTTCGTTTTTTAAAAGAATTCCAAAATTTTTCTTTAAAAAAGTTCGATATTTACGAAATTTCAGAAATTACGAAACAATTTTGAAACAATAACGAATCGATTAGTTAATGGCGGACGCGATTGCACAATACGCTAAAAAAACCTCCAAATTGGACAGGAGGAACTTCTGAAGCTTCCCTCTCCCTCTGTTGTTGACTGTTGGTGTGATAATTTATTTTTTATCACTGATAAAACAAACAACAACCATAAAACTTGCACCAGACATACGGAAATAATAACGAAATGATTTCGAAACGATTTCGAAACAATAACGAAACAATTACGAACAATTACGAAATGAATTTAAAAATTCGTTTCGTTTTTTAGTTGCTCCTGAATGGTTCGTTATCGCTTCGTTATCAAAAAAATAACAAATTTTTAACGAATTACGAAATTACGAAACGAAACTGCCCAGCCCTACTATCTATCTATCTATCTATCTATCTATCTATCTATCTATCTTTGCATGAGAACATTTTCATTTGCTATTTACCTATCATATCATATCATATATCATATCAATCATCTACCTATTTTTGCATTATAGAATCATAGATTCCTAGAGTTAGAAGAGACCTCCTGGGCCATCCAGTCCAACCCCATTCTGCCAAGAAGCAGGAATGTTGCATTTTAATACATTACTAAAGAACTTAATTGTGGACAATCCAGTCCAACCATCTGCCAAGAAGCAGGAATATTGCATTCAAATCACCCCTGACAGATGGCCATCCAGCCTCTGTTTAAAAGCTTCCAAAGAAGGAGCCTCCACCACACTCCCTCCGGGGCAGAGACATGTTTCTCTAGCATCTGTTTATCTACCTAGTTATCTCTATTCATATCTACCTATCTACCTTTCTCCTCTAGTCTTACCTGCCTAGATCTCTCTCTCTACCATCTACCTATTTTTGCATGAAATACATTTTCATCTACTATCTTATGTATGATCTACTTATTTACTTATCTATCATATCAATTTATCATCTATCATGAAATACATTTCTCCCTATTTTGATCTGTCTACTATCTATCTATCATCTATCTATCTATCTATCTATCTATCTATCTATCTATCTATCTACCTTTTGCATGAAATACATTTTCACCACATTATCTGTATCACTGATCCACTCATCACCTAAATAGAGAAAGGAGCTCTCCAAGGTGCTGAACTGTGTTGCCAAAGGCCTTCAGCACCCCGGAGAGCTCCTTTCTGGACCCAATGACCTTCTTCCGCCCCTGAGACTCTAGATGTCACAAAATGCATCCATCCAAGGCAAATGCTACTGGATTCCTTTATGGCTCAACTAACAACATGGGTGCCCCATTGAATACTCCTAAGGTGCCCCCGTTTCACTCTGCAATAAGAAACCTGCGGGGCATTTAGCTCCTATATAAGGCATCTCCTTCTCCTTCCACCGCCTCCTCCTCCCCTTCTTCCAAAGCACTGCACAGAAATGCTCCAATTAAAGGAGAAATGGCAGTTCATCTTCCAAGTTGACAACTTTGGGTCTGACACGTCTCTGGTCTTTGACAGAAATCCTGGTTTGCAAGCGCTTGTCTGTTGCTCAGGAGGGAACTCTGCAGACAAATCCGCGAGACCTGCCTGTCCCGCCACCCTCCACAACAGTTTATTTTCCTTTTTAATGAGAAAAAAGCCCATGCCGTTTAAAAGGTGTCTTTCCCCCCAACGCCGTCCCCTCTCCCTTCCATCCTTCACCCCCACATTGTGTTATTTGGAGCAATCGTTGTGCGCTCCCTTCCCTCTGCTTGCATTTCTCCCTCTTTTCTCCCTTCCTTTCCTGGCAGGAGCCTTTCAAGTTGCGTTTCAATTAAGATCTTCTTAGCCAAGAGATCCTTCTTAGATCAGAGCAAAAAGTTGATGGAGTCACTCCTTCTTTATCCCCAACCCCCCCAAAACAACAACAACAACCGCCACCAATTTCCTTTTTGATATTCAAAAATGTCATGTTTTGTAGTTCCGCGCATCCAACCCTGTTCAGCAACGATTACACTTTGTGAACATTACACTAGAAAGATCTGAACCAAACAGGCTTGTTTTCTCCCAAGTACACTCTATAATCTCTGCCTCTGAAGGTACAAGCAAGCAGGGCGCAGGCAGGGTGGCAACGCAGACAGGGAGTCGCTTTTTAAAATGGTTGTTCAATTAAGCACTCAAGGTATACCTTCCCGTTTGCTGAAAGGTTTGTTTGGCGCAGGATTTGGATGCATTTGCCTCCAAAGGCGGGGGATTTCGTCACATTAATAGGTCTCCAAGAATGTGCTGAATGGGAGCGTCTACACTGCAGAATGAATGCCGTTTGGCCCCACTTGACTTGCCCTGGCTCAATGCTGTGGCATCCTGAGAGCTGTAGTTTCTTTGCCCCAAAGTGTCAGAGGCGCACCAAATGACAACTCCAGGAATCCATAACTTTGAGCCATGGCAGTTAAAGTGGGGTCAAACTGCATTCATTCTATGTTTATTGCTATTTTCTGTTTATGAGTTTTATTTTAATTGTTTATTGTTGTTGTTATTGCTTGTACTAGCTTGGGGACCCGGCGTTGCCCGGGTTATTAGAGAAAGTGGGTAATGGCGGTTCTGTATGGCAAGTTTGGTCTTTATTGGTCTTTGGATAACGGCTGCATTATTTTCAGGAAGTGAGTGAAGGTACTTGAAGTCCCATCATCCATAGCCCATCCTCCTACAAACAGCAGCAGGATAAAGAGTGGGTCATGGGGGCTCTGTGTGCCAAGTTTGGTATGTATCAGTCATTAGATGAGGGTGGCAGTGGTGTCAGTAAGTGAGTGAAGGTACTGCAAGTCCCATCATCCAAAGTCCATCCTCTTTCAAAGAGCAGCAGAATGTAGAGTGGATCATGGGGGCTTTATGTGCCAAGTTTGGTCTTGATTGGTCATTAGAAGAGGATTGCAGCAATCTTTGGAAGGGAATGGGGAGTGGAGGTACTTGAAGTCCCATCATCCATGGTCTGTCCTCCTCCAAACTGCACCAGGATGTAGAGTGGGTCATTGGAGCTCCATGTGCCAAGTTTAGTCTTGATTAGTCATTGGCGAGGGTCTCAGTCGTCTCAGGAAGTGAGTGAAGTGACTGCAAGTCCCATCATCCATTGTCAAATTCTTCCAAACCGCACCAGGATGTAGAGTGGGTCATGCTGGGTCTCTGTGTAAATTGTGTTCCTGATCCATCATTGTTGGCAGTTGTAATGGTCTTAGGAAGGGAGTGCAGGTATTGCAAGTCCCATCGTCCATGGTGCATCCTCCTTCAAACTGCACCTGGATGTAGAGTGCGTCATGGAGACTCAGTGTGCCAAGTTTGGTCTTTATCGGTAATTGGATGAGCGTTGCTGTGGTCTCAGGAATTGCGCAAAAGTACTGCAAGTCCCATAATCCATGGTCTATCCCCAGCCAAACACACACCAGGATGTAAAGTGGGTCATGAGAGGTCTATGTGCCAAGTTTGGTCCTGATCAGACATTGGATGAGTTTAACAGCGGTCTCAGAATGTGAGTGATGGTACTGCAAGTCCCATCATCCAAAGTCGATCCTCCTTCAAACTGCAGCAGGATGCAGAGTGGGTCATGGGGGCTCTGTGTGCCAAGTTTGATCTTGATCAGACATTAGATGAGGGTTGCAGCCGTCTTGGGAAGAGAGTGGAGGTACTTCAAGTCCCATCATCCATGGTCTGTCCTCCTCAAAAGTGCACCAGGATGTAGAGTGGGTCATGGGGACTCTGTGTGCCAAGTTTGGTCTTTATCGGTAATTGGATGAGCGTTGCAGTGGTATGAAGAATTAAGCAATGGTACTGCAAGTCCCATAATCCACGGTCCATCCCCGGCCAAACCACACCAGGACGTAAAGTGGGTCATGAGAGGTCTCTGTGTGAAGTTTGGTCCTGATCAGTCATTGGATAAGGTTAACAGCGGTCTCAGAATGTGAGTGGTGGTACTGCAAGTCCCATCATCCATGGTTCATACTCCTCCAAACTGCAGTAGGATGTCGAGTGGGTGATGGGGGCTCTGTGTGCCTATTTCGATCTGTATTGGGAGTGTTCTGACCCAGGCCCCGGCCTTTCCTTTCCTCTCTTTCTCATCTCGGAATGTTGGATTTGAGGCTGGCCAATCAGAGACCATATGCAAATTTCCTTCTGTCATGCCCCGTTTCTGCCATGAACCCTCTTCTCCACCAGGGGCTCCTATTGAAGCTGGCCAATCAGAGACCATATGCAAATAGCACCACAGCGGCAGCCAATCAGAACGCTGCCACATACACCGCCCTCCACAATTCCTCTGTCCGATACAAACACTCTTCTTTATTATATACTAGCTTGGGGACCCGGCGTTGCCCGGGTTATTAGAGAAAGTGGGTAATGGCGGTTCTGTATGCCAAGTTTGGTCTTTATTGGTCTTTGGATAACGGCTGCATTATTTTCAGGAAGTGAGTGAAGGTACTTGAAGTCCCATCATCCATGGGCCATCCTCCTACAAACAGCAGCAGGATATAGAGTGGGTCATGGGGGCTCTGTGTGCCAAGTTTGGTCTTTATCAGTCATTAGATGAGGGTGGCAGTGGTGTCAGTAAGTGAGTGAAGGTACTGCAAGTCCCATCACCCAAAGTCCATCCCCTTTCAAACTGCAGCAGGACGTAAAGTGGGTCATGGGGGCTCTGTGTGCTAAGTTTGGTCTTGATCAGTCATTGGATGAGGATCACAGCAGTCTCAGAACATGGGTGAAGGTACTGCAAGTCCCATAATCCATAGTCTCCCTCAAACATGACCAGAATGTCGAGTTGGCCATGGGGGCTCTCTGTGCCAAGTTTGGTCTTTCTTGGTATTTGGATGAGTGTCACTGTGGTTTCAGGAAGTGAGTGAAGGTACTGCAAGTCCCATCATCCATTGTCCGTCCTCCTCCAAACTGCAGCAGGATGTAGAGTCGCTCATGGGGGCTCTGTGTGCCAAGTTTGGTCTTGATTGGTCATTACATGAGGGTTGCACCAGTCTTGGGAAGTGAGTGGAGGTACTTGAAGTCCCATCATCCATAGTCTGTTCTCTCCCAAACCTCACCAGAATGTTGAGTTGGCCATGGGGGCTCTGTGTGCCAAGTTTGGTCTTCATCAGTCATTGGATGAGGGTCTCAGTGGTTTCACTGAGTGAAGGTACTCTAAGTCCCATTGTCCATGGTGCATCATCCTCCAAACCGTACCAGGATGTAGAGTGCATCATGGAGACCCGGTGTGCCAAGTTTGGTCCTTATCGGAAATTGGATGATGTTTTGCAGTGGTCTCAGGAATTGAGCGAAGGTACTGCAAGTCCCAAAATCCATGCACGATCCACAGTCAAACCTCACCAGGGCATAAAGTGGGTCATGAGAGGTCGATGTGCCAAGTTTGGTGTTGTTCAGTCATTGTTGAGGGTTGCAGCAGTCTCGGAAAGCGAGTAGAGGTACTTCAAGTCCCATCATCCATGGCATGCCCTACTCCAAACCGTATTAGGATGTAGAGTGGGTCATGGGGGCTCTGTGTGCCAAGTTTGGTTTTGTTTGGACATTAGATGAGGGTTGCAGCAGTCTTGGGTAGTGGAGGTACTTGAAGTCCTATCATCCATGGTCTGTCGTCCTCCAAACTGCTCCAGGATGTAGAGTGGGTCATTGAAGCTCCATGTGCCAAGTTTAGTCTTGATGAGTCATTGGCGTGGGTCTCAGTGGTCTCAGGAAGTGAGTGAAGTGACTGCAAGTCCCATCATCCATTGTCAAATTCTTCCAAACCGCACCAGGATATAAAGTGAGTTATGCGGACTCTCTGTGTAAATTGTGGTCCTGATCCATCATTGTTGGCAGCTGCACTCATCTTTGCACCTAGGAGATGGTAGCGGGGTACAAATAAAGTTTTATTATTTATTATTATTTATTATAAGTGTAGATGCACCCAATATATCTTTTTTTAATAGGAATAGGTGGAAAAATATGTTTATTTCTATTGATATCTGAATCCTACTTTAAGTTTTGTGCATCTATCCCTCTCTCTCTTCCTGAAATGAAACATACAGTACCAAGAATAAAAAGCACACACATGAATTAACCCAAACTTCCTCAGTGGACAGCAATCTCACAAAGTGAAGAAGAGCAGGCAGGTAAAGGCACGCAGGCCAAGACATGCAGGCTGAGGCATGGAGGCATGAGTACAATGGCTCCTCCGGTCTCCTGGAAGCCCTGTACTCACTGTTAAGGCTGAGGATCTGCTGCATCAGGGTGGACTGCATCTCTGGAGTGGCATCTCCAGACTGGACTCCTCCCAAAACATTTAGGGGAAGCAATCACATGGAGATTGAATTTCTGCCTTGCTGGAAGAGCAGCTAGAGCTAGGAATAGGCTAGGAATCTCATCCAAGTTTTGTTTCTCTCTGTCTTGCTGTTAGAACTGGTTTAGGGGGCAAAGAGGACTCTTTTACACTGTTCATAGGTCTAAACAGTTTTCAGATGTCAAAGTGTCCCTCTAGGCCAGTGTTTCTCAACCTTCCTAATGCCGTGACCCCTTAATACATTTCCTTATGTTGTGGTGACCCCCAACCATAACATCATTTTGCTACTTCATAACTGTAATTTTGCTCCTGTTATTAATTGTAATGCAATTATCTGATAAGCAGGATGTATTTCCATTCACTGGACCAAATTTGGAACAAATACCTGATATGCCCAAATTTGAATAGTGGTGGGGTTGGGGGGGGGGGGATTGATTTTGTCATTTGGGAGGTGTAGTTGCTGGGATTTAGAGTTCACCTATATTTAAAGAGCATTCTGAACTCCAGCAATGACGGAATCAAACCAAACTTGGCACACAAAACTACCATGGCCAACAGAAAACACCAGAAGGGTTTGGTGGGCATTGACCTTGAGTTTGGAGTTGTAGTTCACTACATCCAGATAGCACTGTGGACTCAAACAATGATGGATCTGGATCAAACTTGACATGAATACTCAATATGCCCAAATGTGAACACTGGTG
>NW_026847882.1:45853898-45874401 GCF_025583915.1 Anolis sagrei ordinatus | reverse complement strand
AGTTGCTGGGATTTATAGTTCACCTACACTCAAAGAGCATTCTGAACTCCACCAACAATTAAATTGGACCAGACTTCCCACACAGAACCCCCATGACCAACAGAAAATACGATGTTTTCTGATGGTCGTTGGCGACCCCTCTGGCACTCCCTGTCAGAGGGGTCCCGACCCCCAGGTAGAGAACCACTGCTCTAGGTCAAGTGGGGATTTGTACGTTAAAACACCTATGTTGGGACATTCGTATGTAGAGGTTCTACTGCATTGGTTTTATTTGTATGGGAGGCTTGTGTGCGTACCTTCAGGTTGCCTCTTGACTTGCGGAGACCCCATGAATCTCACAGGGTTTCCTTAGTGAAGGGAAGCTCAGAGGTGGGTTTCCTAGTTTCTTCCTATGGGCAGAACATGCCATTCTACATATATTCAAAAGCAGAATTGTCAGTATTTTTATGGTTCTTATGTTTTACTCCTACATTTGTAAATAAAGGCAATCTTATAGGCAACATAGTACCTGCAGGGATGGACGAGACTTCTTGGTCCTCCTCCCACCCGATGGTCTGATTCATTCCATATGGCATATAATGTGAGAGACAATCATGGTCATACAATGGTACACTGGTCAACTCGTGCTCAAAATAGATATGAATGGAGGCGACGAGAGCAGATGTTGTGCTCCACGTGAAAGCTGAGAAACGGATCATCTAAGTGTCTAATGTTCTGCTCCTTCAATTGTAAATAAAGCCAATCTTATAGGCCTATAGTGAAGTGGGCTGTCATTCCACGCAAACCAAAGCCAAGTCTGCAAAGAAGTCAGGAAACAATGGGAAATATCCATCCAGAGGCGGGACAAACATTGGCTAGGGATGCCGAAGTTACTCTGTTTAGCAGATGGTGACAGTAATGGGATCACTGTGTTGGGATGGTCACCAGGGCCCTCCAACGACCCCATTTGTCTCCATGAATCTGAACATAACAGAGTTGTCTCTTGTTTGTTTGGCGATTTTTTGCTCTCTCGGACTGGAAGAAACAAGCTGTGGAGCGGAGCAGATGTAGCTAATTCTGGCTATGAATAAACACGGCATTAAGCACACGTCGGGTCTTTGAAAGACCTCCATTTGGCAACCTTTGCTGCCCAGATCAGATGTTTCCATGTCACTTCCATAAAGATGTCACCCTTTCCCTATTTTCAAACCCAGGAAGAGGAGGGAGGAGGAGGAGGGGAAGCCATCTTCCTGCAAATTCCTCCTCAGCTCACTCTTCTCTGATGTGCGACTGACGTACAGCTCATGTTGAGAGAGAAGCGCAGATAAGATAAGTATTGATTTGGGAGAGGAGGACGCCTCCGGGCCTCTCCTCTCCTCCGCCGACACCTCCTCTTCCAACGTGTGTGTCTGGGATGGCGATCAAAGCCAAGGATGTCGCAAAGCGGTGGCGGCTGTTTCAACACGGAGGCGGCAAGACTTGGGATGCGTTGGCAGGATCTTCGGGGAAGGAGCTCAGCAAAGAGGACAAATGGAGCAAGAGAGCCTCCGCTGCCGTCACACCAAGATACGCCGCATAATATCTTTGTGGAAACATGATGGACCACCCAGACGAACATTGTCACAAGGAGACCTTAGTGACCTCCTTATTGTCACTTGCCAACCAGTCTTTGAGGATGACTCTGTGGATTAAAAGGAACAACATCTTTCAATAGTCAGATTCTAGGGCTGTGCGGTTGATGAAAATAAATGTTCCAAAAATCATTACAAAATTAAGGGGTACTTAATTAACGGGTACTTACTCGTTGGACGAGTAAGATGGTCTTCCTTGATGATTATTTTTTGTGGGTTTGTAGGTGGCTGTGGAGCCCTTTGTGTGTGCAAGTGCGATACACCTCCCACAGCCAACCCAAGAAGTACACTCACACATGATGTGGGATGAACAATGGCCACAACTCATTTATTGATAACAGGAACAAGGGTTGGCAGCCAAGCATGGGTCCTGGATCATGATCGGACAGCCCAATACTGCCCGATCCCGCACACACCAGGGTGCCGCCGGCACAATACCGGGCACACGCAATTCAGCACGCCTGGGACCACCGGGCGTCCCCCCCTAACCGCTAGGGGAGATACCAAACCAGATCCAGGGCCCATGCCCCACGCCCAACAAGGAGTTGTGACGAGAAGCATAAGACAAACAAGTAACTGATAACAGGTAACCGTGACAAGGTGAACATCTCCAAAATTTAACAGCCATGAAAACATAAACCGCATGCAGGGTGGGTGGGGTGATCAGCTGTTGCAGGCCAAGTGCCTGCCAGGGAGCCTGGGCAGCCTTATGAAGGCTGACCCAAAAGAGGGAGAGGCCAGCTCAGGCCTCGGCTGTGGTGGGCGTGGTCAATTGGCCATTGGCCCCTTGACCCACCGGCGGGAATTCTTCCCGCCATCAGAGGGGGCTTTTGGGAGGAAGAAGCCCCCCTCAGGCAAGAATGGCAGTGGGGGACACCCTGCACCGCAACTTCTTTGGCCCGGTAAGTCGGGCCATGCTATATTCTTGACCCGCATCTTCTCCTGCAGTGAGGGCATTGGTTTCCAGGTGGAAGGCGGTCCTGGTCGGGGTTGGCTTGATGCGCCTTCCTCCTGGCACGTTTCTCTCTTTCACCCTCCACTCGTGCCTCCTCGAATTCTGCAACACTGCTGGTCACAGCTGACCTCCAGCTGGAGCGCTCAAGGGCCAGGGCTTCCCAGTTCTCAGTGTCTATGCCAGAGTTTTTAAGGTTGGCTTTGAGCCCATCTTTAAATCTCTTTTCCTGCCCACCAACATTCCATTTTCCATTCTTAAGTTCGGAGTAGGGCAACTGCTTTGGGAGACAGTGGCTGGCATCCGGACAACGTGGCTGGTCCAGCGGAGTTGATGGGAGAGGACCATCGCTTCAATGCTGGTGGTCTTTGCTTCTTCCAGCACGCTGACGTTTGTCCTTGTTTTCCCAAGAGATTTGCAGGATTTTCCGGAGGCAGCGCTGATGGAATAGTTCCAGGAGTTGCATGTGACGTCTATAGACAGTCCACGTTTCACAGGCATAGAGCAGGGTTGGGAGGGGAATAGCTTTATAGACAAGCACCTTGGTCTCCCTGCGGATGTCCCGGTCCTCAAACACTCTCTGCTTCATTTGGGAAAATGCTGCACTCGCAGAGCTCAGGCGGTGTTGTATTTCGGTGTCGATGTTGCCTTTGGTGGAGAGGTGGCTGCCAAGGGAGCGGAAATGGTCAACATTTTCTAATGCTACAGCATTAAGCTGTATCTCTGGCATTGGGGAGGGGATGGCTGGTGTCTGTTGGAACAGCACTTTGGTTTTTTCGATGTTCAGTGACAGGCCAAGCTTCGTGTATGCTTCTGCAAAGGTGTTTAGAGTGGTTTGTAGATCTTCTTCTGAATGCGCACAGATGACATTGTCATCAGCATACTGGAGTTCTATAACAGATGTTGTTGTGACCTTGGTTTTGGCTTTCAGTCTGCTGAGGTTGAATAGCTTGCCATCTGTCCGATAGAAGCTTCCCGTCAACAAGGTGAAGTATCATAGCGATGAAGATGGAGAATAAAGTTGGGGCAATAATGTTGATGTTTTTGATGAGATGTTTTGATAATGATGTACTGTGGATTATTTTACACGATGTTTGTATTTTGCACCTGTTTTTCTATGTTGTACACCGCAATGAGTTGCCATTAGGCTGACAATTGTGGTATAAAAGCGAAGTAAATAAATAAATAAATAAATAAATAAATAACACATCCCTGTTTGGTGCTGGCATTTTGTTACTAAAGTATCATTAGTGAACATTTTGTTACCTCTGAAGACAGTTTGGAAGCTCCACCAAGTCCAATGCTCGGCGGCCAGGTTGCTCACTGGAGCAGGGCACAGGGAGCTTACAACCCCCTTGTTACGCCAGCTCCACTGGCTGCCTATTAGCTTCTGAGCACAATTAAAAGTGCTAATCTTGACCTATATAACCCTAAATGGTTCCGGCCCAGCTTACCTGTCTGAATGTATCTCTTTACAAACCCCCAAAGACCTTAAGATCGTCTGGAGAGGCCCTGCTCTCAGTGCCGCTGCCATCACAGTCACGCTTGGTGGGAACGAGAAAGAGGGCCCTCTTGGTGGTGGCCCCTCGGCTGTGGAATTCCCTCTCTAATGAGATCAGATCTGCCCCCTCCCTCATGAACTTCCAGAAGAAGCTCAAACTCTGGTTATGGGATCAAGCTTTTGCAGAATAGATGGACTCTTTTTAGTCGATGGCAGTGGATTGATTTGGAAGACAACATGAAATGGCAAACTGTTTTAATGTATTTATAATTGTTTTAATGTATGCTAAATATATATTATGCTTGTTTTGTTGTTTGGTACCGAATGGTGCCTGTTGGTAGCCATCCTGAGTCCCTCTTTGGAGATGAGAAGGATTGGAGAGAAATGCTCCTAATAAATAAATAAATAAATAAATAAATAAATAAATAAATAAAGCAAGAGTTAAAAACAATTGTTGGTTTATCGTTATAGTAATTGTGCAAGTGGGGAAACTTCTGGGGCTCCTTTCTCCCTCACTTTTACAGCTATTGGGGTGAAACTTGCTACGATGATAGAACGCATTGACCCCTGCTTGTCCATCAAGTTTCAGAGTGTTTCACGTATTCAGAGTTTTGGGGAATTTCCAAAGTTTTAATAAACAATATGTTTTAAAAAACTACAAGAGCAATCTGCTTCAATTTTCTATCCAATGACACAAGATAACAATCCCCCCCCCCAACATTCAGACATATTCATCCATCTACTGATTTTGGGGAATTTTAAAAAAGTTTTTACAAAAACATTTTTTAAGCCACATCAGTGATCTCCTTGAATCTCCCTCTCTCCAATTTACCAATAGGCCTTCCATTGAGGATTTTCTTCCCAGCCCAGCACAGAGATTGACCTACTAGAAGTCTAAGCCAGACCTTCCCTTCGCTGATTCAACCATTAATTGGGACTCTGGCTGCTGCTGCGATGGAGGGACACACCTCTCCCTCTCCTGATTGGGGCTTCTAGGAAATGTAGTTCAGGGCAGGACCTTTTGCATTCTCTGGCATAGGGCTCCTTGCCTTCCCAAACTACATTTCCCAGAATCCTGTGCTTTCTCTGTCTCTTTCCCAGCAAACTCTGCTTTTTCCCTGTGGCTTCCCTCTCCTCATGGTGAGAAGTCATTCATTTAAAGAGGAGAGGCACCCTTTTTGGCTTTGTTTTGCTTACTTGTGCTGAACATAGCTTTGGGAAGCTTCCCAGGTTTATAAAATGCAAACAAAAAAGTATTGGGTGAGTTTTGATTCTTAAGTTTTTGTTGTGGGCCACGTCCAAGCATCGGATATCGCATCATAAGTACGAATTTCATGCTCTAAACTTCTTAAGGCAATGGGAATTATAAAGTTCTTCCAAAGAGGGGAGAATTCATTCATTCACAGATCCCTTTGTGTTCTATCATCCCGCCTCCCTCTCTCCTGATTTGCTATCGCCGCTAGATGGCAGGAGCCTCCCCATTGGATCCTATGGACCGCTGGAGCTTCCTGATTGGTCCAGGGGCGCCGGGGGCGGGAGGGCCGCCTCCCAGCTGTTTGCCCATTGTCCAATCACAGTGGAGGGCAGCAGGGAGGCCGGGGCGGGAAGTTTGAACTCTGCAACTTTGAATTTACTATAAATATGGCTGTATCAAATGTATTTCTTTATGCTCTGCTGGCGAATGACCACAGCTCTGCATCCTTTTTAGCTGGATCACTAAATAAACCTCGATGGCTTTTCTTCAACCGTGGTGAGATTTTTTTGGGAAAAATCAGGGAAAATTCTGGGCCTTTCTCCTCTTTCGCTTGCCAAGGGTTTCGGACTCTCTTTGGTGGGTCTAAGGGCTCCTATCTCCTGGGCAGGAGCCTCCAAATTCTAGCTTGATATCATTAGGATTTCTGGGAGTTGAAGGCCAAAACACCTGGGGACCCACAGGTTGAGAAGCACTGCTCTATAGCATAGTGGGAGAAAGTCACCAGCAGTTTGAAATGCCCAAGGAACACCTCCACGTTGTCTACATCCTGGAAGACATTGACACACGCATCTCAGCATGGAGCAGAGCTTCATTGTGGATGCTCTCAATGGCCAGGAAGCTGGAGAGCCATCCCGTCTTCTCCTCTTCCTCCTCCTCTGAAGCCTGTCTCCTTGTCCCCTTCTGATATTCTCCAGGCAGAAGGGTGCCTTCGCTGCAGCAGATCCTTGTGTAACTATTTTAAGTCTTAACTGAAGGCAGGAGGTGGTGATTGAGAGGAGGGAGAGGGAACAATCCAGAACGGATTAGCTGTTAATTACTTTTCAGAACATCTGTTATTTCCTACCATTTGTTTCATGCTTTCCTTTTGAGAAGTGTGAGATTTGTGCTGAGTTTGGGGCCTTCTGGAGCTGCCAAAGCAGGTCAGCAGACATCTCAGAACCAGCTCAGAATCAAGGAAACGGAGGGAAGCATTTCCCTTCCTTTCCCTCCTCTTCCTTATCATTATCTTTCTCATTCATCCTTTCTTCCTCCTCTTTCTCCTCCTCCTCTTATCTTTCTATCATTCATTCTTTCCCTCATTCTCCTCCTCTTCCTCCTTTCCTTCCTCCTCCTCCTTATCATTATCTTTCTCACTCATTCTTTTCCTCCTCCTCTTTCTCTTTCATCCTCCTGCATTTATTAATCACCCATTATTTCCCTCATTCTCCTCCTATTCCTCTTTTCATTCTTCCTCTTCCTTATCATTACCTTCCCTACTCATTATTTCCTCTCCCTTTTCCCTTCCTTTCTCTCCTCTTCCTTATCATTATTTCTCATTCATTCTTTCCTCCTCCTTTTTCCTTCTCCTCTTATTTTTCTATCATTCATTCTTTCCCTCATTCTCCTCTTCCTCTTTTCCTTCTTCCTCCTGCTTATAATTATCTTCCCTACTCATTATTTCCTCTTCTTCTCCCTCTTTTCCCTCTTTTCCCTCCTCCTCCTCCTTATCATTATCTTTCTCACTCATTCTTTCCCCCTCTTCCCTTTTCCTCCTCCTGCCTTTTAAAATCCCCCTTCTTTCCCTCATTCTCCTCCTGTTCCTTCTTTCCTTCCTCCTCCTCCTTATCATTACCTTCCCTACTCATTATTTCCTCTCCCTCTTTCCCTTCCTTTCTCTCCTCTTCCTTATCATTATCTTTCTCATTCACTCTTTCCTCCTCCTCTTTCTCCTTCTCCTCTTATCTTTTTATCATTCATTCTTTCCCTCATTCTCCTCCTCTTCCTCCTTTTCTTCTTTTTCCTCCTTATCATTATCTTCCCTACTCATCATTTCCTCTTCTTCTTGCTCTTTTCCCTCCTTTCCCTCCTCCTCCTTATCATTATCTTTCTCACTCATTCTTTCCCCCTCTTCCCTTTTCCTCCTCCTGCCTTTTAAAATCCCCATTCTTTCCCTCATTCTCCTCCTCTTCCTCCTTTCCTTCTCCCTCCTCCTTATCATTATCTTCCCTACTCATTATTTCCTCTTCTTCTCCCTCTTTTTCCTATGCCCAAATTTGAATACTGGTGGGGTTAGGATGGGAGCATTGATTTTGTCATTTGGGAGTTGTAGTTGCTGGGATTTATAGTTCACCTACATTCAAAGAGCATTCTGAACTCTACCAATGATGGAATTGGACCAAACTTGGCACACAGAACTCCCATGACAACAGAAAATACTGGAAGGGTTTGTGGGCATTGACCTTGAGTTTTGGAGTTGTAGTTCACCTACATCCATAGAGCACTGTGGACTCAAACAATGATGGATCTGGATCAAACTTGGCACAAATATTCAGTATGTCCCAATGTGAACACTGGTGAAGTTTGGGGAAAATAGACCTTGACATTTGGGAGTTGTAGTTGCTGGGATTTATAGTTCACCTACTACCAAAGAACATTCTGAAGCCGGGATGGGCATCCCAAGCCACCGTGTCTCTCTCCTGAGAAATCTGTACAAGGACCAAGGAGCAACAGTCAGAACTGACCACGGAACAACAGACTGGTTCAAGATTGGGAAAGGCGTACGGCAAGGCTGCATCCTCTCACCCAACCCTTTTAACTTGTATGCAGAACACATCATGCGAGGATGTGCGGGGCTTGAGGAATGCAAAGCTGGGGTGAAAATGGCTGGAAGAAACATTAACAACCTCAGATATGCAGATGACACCACTCTGATGGCCGAAAGCGAGGAGGAGCTGAGGAGCCTTCTAATCAAGGTGAAAGAAGAAAGCGCAAAAGCCGGGTTGCAGCTAAATGTCAAAAAAACCAAGATTATGGCAACAAGAATGATTGACAACTGGAAAATAGAGGGAGAAAACGTGGAGGCTGTGACAGACTTTGTATTTCTAGGGGCAAAGATGACTGCCGATGCAGACTGTGGCCAGGACATCAGAAGATGGCATCCTTGAAGTGACTGGACTAACCTTGAAGGAGCTGGGGGTGATGACGGCCGACAGGGAGCGCTGGCGTGGGATGGTCCATGAGGTCACGAAGAGTCAGAGACGACTGAACAAATGAACAACAACAACAACCAAAGAGTGTTCTGAAGCCCATCAATGATAGAATTAGGCCAAACTTCCAACACAGAACTCCCATGACCAACAGAAAATATAGTCTGTGATGGTCTTTGGCGACCCCTCTGACATCCTCTCGCGACCCCTCCAGGGGTCCCGACCCCCAGGTTGAGAACCACAGATCTAGGGTGGGGTGAGCTGTGTCTGTGCTTGGCAACCCTCCTCCTTCTCATTATCTTTCCTACACATTATTTTCCTCTTCCCCTTTCTCGTCTTGTTTCCCTCCTTTCTCTCCTCCTTCTCTTCCTCCTCCTCTTTCCTTCCTTCCTTCCTTCCTTCCTCCCCTTTTCCCCTCCTTCCTCTCCCTCCTCCTCCTTCCTTCCTTCCTTCATATGGTTACAGGTATTATAGACTTACTTGGTATTGCCCTGGGGCTCCCTCCTTCCTCCCTTCCTTCCTTCCTTCCTTCCTTCCTTCCTTCCTTCCTTCCTTCCTTCCTTCCTTCCTTCCCTCCTTCCATAAACACACCTTTTCACCAACTCTGGCAACCTCTCCCTCCTCCTCCTTTTCCTCCTGTTTCCTTTTCCTTCTCCCCGAGCCAGCCTTCGCCTTCCCTTCCCTTTCCCAATAACTATATTTTATATGCAAACAAGCCCCTTTGAATGCAGGCGCCCTTATGCAAAGCTGCGGAAAAGCCATATTCTTTGGCTCACGGCACCGGCGTTTAGGAGGAGAAAATGCTTCCCTTTCATCTGTCCAAAGACATCTTTTCTTCCCCCCTCTCCTTCTGTGCGCTTGTAAATCTGATTGCTGCCAATTTCAGCAACAGAAGCACCGGCATTTGGGAAAGGGAGGCATTCGTGACTTAAAGAGACTCATAACATTCAAACTAGATCTTTCTCTCTTTCTCCCCCTTTTTTTCCTTCCACCCCTGGGCGTGCATTTTGCAGGGGTTTTCTATCTCTTCTGCAGAAGGAAAACACACATTGTATAGATAGAGATAGATAGATGGGAGCTCAGGGCTTGGCTTTCTCTCCCTTAGAAATGTGAGATGCGAGGGATGTTTTTGTGCAGAAAGGGACAATCCCGCTCCGGGCCCCATAAGGAGCCAGGTTGAATTCTCCATATTATTCACACTGTGCATGTTGATTCTCTCCTTCTCGCTTAAAGACCTCGAGGAAAAGGATAATATGTATATTTCTTCTTTGCAGAAAAAACCCAAAAAGTGTGGGCAATTTCAAAGTCCCTTCTTTCTCTCTCTCTCTTGATCTGTCTCTCTTAAGTAAATGCTACCAATAAGACCAGATTTGCAAAGCTACAACTCCCAACTTTCAAGGTCAATTCCTTCCAAACCTCTCCAATATTTAAAGTTGCCTGTGATGAGTCTGTGTGCCAAGTTTGGTCCAGATCCATCATTAGTTGGGTTCATAGGACTCTCTGGATATGGGTGAACTATAACTCCCAACATCCAAGGTCAATTCCCTCCAAACCCTTCCAATATTTAAAGTTGGCCGTGATGAGTCTGTGTGCCATGTTTGATCCAGATCTATCACTGGTTGGGTTCATAGGACTCTCTGGATATGGGTGAACTATAACTCCCAACATCCAAGGCCAATCCCCGCCAAAAACCCCTCCAATATTTAAAGTTGGCTGTGATGAGTCTGTGTGCCAAGTTTGGTCCAGATCCATCATTGGTTGGGTTCATAAGACTCTCTGGATACGGGTGAACTATAACTCCCAACTTTCAAGGTCAATTCCCTCCAAACCTCTCCAATATTTAAAGTTGGCCATGATGAATCTGTGTGCCAAGTTTGGTCCAGATCCATCACTGGCTGGGTTCATAGGATTCTCTGGATATGGGTGAACTATAACTCCCAACTTTCAATGTCAATTCCCTCCAAACCCCTCCAATATTTAAAGTTGGTCGTGATGTATCTGTGTGCCAAATTTGGTCCAGATCTATCATTAGTTGCGTTCATAGGACTCTCTGGATACGGGTGAACTATAACTCCCAACATCCAAGGTCAATTCCCCCCCCCCCCCAAACCCCTCCAATATTTAAAGTTGGCCATGATGGTCCTGTGTGCCAAGTTTGGTCCAGATCCATCACTGGTTGGGTTTATAGAACTCTCTGGATACAGGTGAACTATAACTCCCACTTTCAAGGTCAATCTCCTCCAAACCCCTCCAGTATTTAAAGTTGACATTGATTAGTCTGTGTGCCAAGTTTGGTCCAGATCCATCACTGGTTGGGTTCATAGAACTCTCTGGATACGAGTGAACTATAATTCCCAACTTTCAAGGTCAATCTCCTCCAAATCCGTCCAGTATTTAAAGTTGGTCAAGACGGTTCTGTGTGCCAAGTGTGGTCCAGATCTATCATTAGTGGGGTTAAGAGGACCCTCTGGATACGGGTGAACTATAACTCCCAACTTTCAAGGTCAATCTCCTCCAAACCCCTCCAGTATTTAAAGTTGGCCATGACAGTTCTGCGCACCAAGTTTGATCCAGATCCATCATCGGTTGGTTGGGTGAAGTGCGTTTTTGCACCAAGGACGAGAGATTCTCCATTGCAAGGCGCTTCTATTCCAGGCCTCCTCTTCTCTGTGGAGGAATCTGTGGCGGTGCCATCTTCCCACATCCCTTTGCATGTGCTGGCTCAGCGCAGCCCATATGGCAGGGAAAATTACCCGCTGTTCGGAGACCTCATTGCTCCGGCGATCCCAGCGTCGGCAGTAATGAAGCCTCGGTGCTCCTGCGAGGGGGACTTAATGTAATAACAACATTACATTCCGCAAACAAATGTTTGAGATCTTGAGAGCGCACCAGATAGTAAACAGGCGCACCCCAACACGCCCGCTTCCTCGGCTGAGAAATAAATTAGACGCTGCTCCATAGCAGATTGGTGGGCAACACGCCACGGCGCAGGAAGCATCGCTGGCAACATCCCAGTCAGGTTCCTCTCTACGTTTTGGAATCTATGCAACTACATTGAATTTACAAGGTGTTGGAGGTACAACCAGAGGCGGCCCTATGTAATTTTCAACGGTAAGCAAACAGTATTTTGGCACCCCCCCCCCCCCAACCAATCATTGATATATATTTTCTGTTTGTCGTGGGAGTTCTGTGTGCCATATTTGGTTCAATTCCATCATTGGTGGAGTTCAGAATGCTCTTTGATTGTAGGTGAACTATACATCCCAGTAACAACAACTCACATATGTTAAGGTCTATTTTCCCCCAAGAGCACCTCAAGAGCACCCCTGGGCAAAAGCAACTCTACTGCGAAGGCTTACTTTGCGTAACAGGTTGCTGAGGCCAGGGGCGGCTCGTCCATTACGCGAAATAAGCGGTCGCAGAACACTTTTTTTGCCAGGGGCGCAGAGACGCCTCTGTAAATGCCCCTCGACCGCCACTTGAGGAGCGCCCCCTCAGCTCACAACAGCCCTAGCAGTCCGGGGGGAGCCTCGGCTTTCTTGCCTCGCTGCCGGGCGATCCTCTTCCCAAAGGGGCCGGGCCCTTGAGCCTCGCCTCGCCCCTCTCGTTCCTGCTCCACCCGGCCACCGGGTGCGAGAGCAGAGCTGGCGCTCAATCGTTCTCCGCGTTCGATCCCTTCCCCATGACGGCTCCCTTTCCCGATCCCCCGGCGCTCCACCCGCCTCCTCTCCTCTCCCCAATCCACGGGTGGGCCAAGGGGCGGAGCCGCCATGACTGGCCCACTTCGGGTCTGGAGGCGTGTCTGAAGACCCCAGCGTGCGCACCAAAAGTCCCCTCTTCTCCTGACTTTCTCTTCAGCCATTGGGACCAAGAGAGATACCTCCGACTGGAGGTATCTCCCACCTCCGCTCCCTCCTTTGTTTTTGCGCCTACCTTCAGGAAAGGTGGGCATCTCCACCTCTCTCTCTCTCTCTCTCTCTCTTGGTCCCAATGGCTGAGGAGAAAGTCAGGAGAAGAGGTGACTTTTGGTGCACACGCCGGGGTCTTCAGGCACGCCTCTGGACCCAAAGCGAGCCAGGCAAGGGAGCAAGTGCGGCAAGTGTAGTTACTGGGATGTATAGTTCACCTACAATCAAAGAGCATTCTGAACTCCACCAATGATGGAATTGAACCAAATATGGCACACAGAACTCCCACGAAGAACAGAAAATATATATCAATGATTGGTTGAGGGGGAGGGTGCCAAAGTACTGTTTGCTTACCGTTGAAAATTACCTAGGGCCGCCTCTGGCTGAGGCTTCCCCCGGACTGCTAGGGCTGTTGTGAGCCGAGGGGGTGCCTCAAGTGGCGGTCGAGGGGCATTTACAGAGGCACCTATGCGCCCCTGGCAAAAAAAAAGTGTACTGCGACCACTTACTTTGAGTAATGGACGAGCCGCCCCTGGGTACAACCTAGCATTGAACATGATGCATGCCTGAAACAGCCTTCAGGACTAGGGGTGTGCAATTTGTTCATTAGTCGTCATAAGGGTAATAATAATAATAATAATAATAATAATAATAATAATAATACTTTATTTATATTCCGCTCCATCTCCCCGAGGGGACTCAGAGCGGTTCCCAGGTAACATCACAAAACATACAGAGTAAAAACAACATAACCATAAGATTAACAAACAAAAATATAAACACAAAAAATTGTCCCCATAACACACACATATTAAAAGTAATCCTGCCTGTTCAAGGCAATTAAAAATTTAAAAGGCCGGGCCAAGATTTGTGCAAGCCCCAAAATTCTAGGCAGCCCGGGAATTAAGTGCAATGCTATGGCAGGCAACCATAATATTAGGCCTGTGGCTGTCCATTCCAGGGCCGATTAGAGGAAAGGATCTGGGTAACTGGTAGGAAGAATAAGGCCGTAGTACACAATGTGTGGGGCTGAGTTAGAACTGGTCATTTTCAAAAGCTTGTTGAAACCACCAGGTCTTCAAGCTCTTACAAAAGGAGGGGAGGGATGGGGCCTGTCTTATTTCCTTTGGAAGGGCATTCCAGAGACGGGGGGCCACCACCGAGAAGGCCCTCTCTCTCGTCCCCACCAACCGCGCTTGAGACGGAGGTGGGACCGAGAGGAGGGCCTCCCTGGAAGATCTTAGAGCTCGTGCCGGTTCATAGAAGGAGATGCGATTGCGGAGATAGGTGGGGCCCGAACTGTTTTGGGCTTTTTAGGTCATGACCTGCACCTTGAATTTGGCTCGGCACCTTATTGGCAGCCAATGAAGGTGTTTTAATAGGGTTGTTGTATGCTCCCTATAGTTTGCTCCAATAAGGAGCCTGGCTGCCACCCGCTGTACCAGATCAAACTTCCGGTCCGTCTTCAAGGTCAGCCCCACATAGAGCACATTGCAATAGTCCAGTTTGGATGTAACCAAGGCGTGGACCAACCTGACCAAGTCAGACTTCATGAGGTATGGTTGCAGCTGGCGCACAAGATTGAGTTGTGCAAAGGCCCTCCCGGCCACCGCTGACACCTGAGCATCAAGTGACAGCGTTGAGTCCAGGAGGACCCCCAAGCTACAGACCTGCGCCTTCAGGGGGGTATTAGGCCTAGTCATGTCCGACTCTGGGGGATGGGGCTCATCTCCATGTCTAAGTTGAAGAGCTGGCATTGTCCATAGACACATCCAAGGTCATGTGGCCACTGGCATGACTGCATGGAGTACCATTAACGTCCTGTCGGAGCAGTACCTATTGATCTACTCATATTTGATTGTTTTTGAACTGCTAGGTTGGCAAAACTCTGCTCTATGCCTGCGAGACATGGACTGTCTACAGACGTCACATGCAACTTCTGGAACGATTCCATCAGTGCTGCCTCCAGAAAATCCTGCAAATCTCTTGGGAAGACAAGTGGACAAACGTCAGCGTGCTGGAAGAAGCAAAGACCACCAGCATTGAAGCAATGGTCCTCCGCCATCAACTCCGCTGGACCGGCCACGTTGTCTGGATGCCTGATCACCGTCTCCCAAAGCAGTTGCTCTATTCTGAATTCAAGAATGGAAAACAGAATGTTGGTGGACAGGAAAAGAGATTGAAAGATGGACTTAAAGCCAACCTTAAAAACTCTGGCATAGACATTGAGAACTGGGAAGCTCTGGCCCTTGAGGGCTCCAGCTGGAGGTCAGCTGTGACCAGCAGTGCTGCAGAATTTGAAGAGGCCAAGTGGCTTACAAATGCTTACAGTGAGTGCACACAACACATGTACATATGCACTGGAAGTAAAATAAGTTAAAATCCACGAAATATGAGATATTATATACAGACTGACCCAATTTGGCGATGCTTGGAGCATGGATTTTGCGGTTGACATTTGTGTGCCATTATTTGCAATAGGCGGAAGCACGTTCCCTTTTGTCCAATTGTGGGCAAGTGTGCCCATAATGTCAGCAGGCATTGAATAATATTGCCATACATAAGTGACTCAGGAGAGCCAAGGCGCATCCCTTGGAGACCAAGAAGCCTTTCCAGCTTGAAGGCGGCAAAATATGTTTGCTTTCCCTCAAGCCGTTCCTTGCCTTTCTTCCACTTCTTTTCCCTAAAGTTGCTGCTTGGCAAAGGTGGCTCTGATATCTCGCTCTGAAGGGAATCCATGAAGAGGGGGAAACACACTATTTCCAACCTTGCAGCATCAATAAGTCATGAAGGTGGTGCGTGGAGTCAATGACACATTCTGCTGCTATTTCCAAGGTATTTAGTATTTATTGAATTATTATTATTACTATTATTTATTACTTTATTATTATTTAGTATTATTGGGACCACATTGGAGGGCCAATGTGGTCCCAATCTTCAAGAAGGGAAAAAAGGATGACCCAAACAATGACCAATGTCCGGTCAGCCTCACATCGATACCAGGCAAGATTCTGGAAAGGATTGTCAAGGAAGTGGTCTGCAAACACTTAGAAACCAATGCGGTCATCGCTCATAGTCAACACGGATTTATCACAAACAAGTCATGCCAGACTCATCTGATCTCTTTTTTCGATAGAGTTACAAGCTGGGTAGATGCGGGGAATGCCGTGGATGTAGCGTACCTGGATTTCAGGAAGGCCTTCTTGGACAAGGTCCCCCATGACCTTCTGGCAAGGAAACTAGTCCAATGTGGGCGAGGCAAAACTACGGTGAGGTGGATCTGGAATTGGTTAAATGGACGAACCCAGAGGGTGCTCACCAGTGCTTCCTCTTCATCCTGGAAAGAAGTGACGAGCGGAGTGCCATCCGCAGGGTTCCGTTCTGGGCCCGGTCCTGGTCAGGATCTTCATTCATGACTTACACGAAGGGCTAGAAGGCTGGATCATCAAGTTTGCAGATAGGACCAAAAGAGGAGGGATAGCCAAGACTCCAGAGGACAGGAGCAGAATTCAAGGATCTTGACAGATTACAGAGATGGGCCAAAACAAAATGAAATTCAACAGGGACAAATGCAAGATACTCCACTTTGGCAGGAAAAACGAAATGCAAAGATACAGAATGGGACAATGCCTAGGCTCGAGAGCAGTACGTGAGAAAAAGATCTTGGAGTCCTCGTGGACAACAAGTTAAACATGAGCCAGGAATGTGATGTGGCGGCAAAAAAAGCCAATGGGATTTTGGCCTGCATCAAGAGGAGCCTAGTGTCCAGATCTAGGGAAGTCATGCTCCCCATGCTCTATTCCGCTTGGTTAGACCACACCTGGAATATTGTGTCCAATTCTGGGCACCACAATTCAAGAGAGATATTGACTCTAAGCTGGAATGTGTCCAGAGGAGGGCAACTAAAATGTTTAAAGTTAGCCATGTCTTTGTGTCAAGTTTGGTCCAGATCCATCATTGGTTGGGATCATAGGACTCTCTGGATACGGGTGAACTATAACTCCCACCTTTCAAGGTCAATCCCCTCCACCCCCTCCCCAGTGTTTAAAGTTAGCCATGTCTTTGTGTCAAGTTTGGTCCAGATCCATCATTGGTTGGGATCATAGGACTCTCTGGATACGGGTGAACTATAACTCCCACCTTTCAAGGTCAATCCCCTCCCCCCCTCCCCAGTGTTTAAAGTTAGCCATGTCTTTGTGTCAAGTTTGGTCCAGATCCATCATTGGTTGGGATCATAGGACTCTCTGGATACGGGTGAACTATAACTCCCACCTTTCAAGGTCAATCCCCTCCACCCCCTCCCCAGTGTTTAAAGTTAGCCATGTCTTTGTGTCAAGTTTGGTCCAGATCCATCATTGGTTGGGATCATAGGACTCTCTGGATACGAGTGAACTATAACTCCCAATTTTCAGGGTCAATCCCATCCAAACCTCTTCAATATTTAAAGTTGGCCATGCCTTAGGACTGTTCAGAAGAACAGCATGATTTCATTGTAATTACGGTTTCGATCTAAGTGGGCCACCTAGCCCATCCTGCCATTCAAAAAGACCCAATCCAGGTCTTCCTGACACTGTATGTTTGAACAGACCCCAAAGATGGGGATTGCACCCGATGGGGATTCCCTCGTTGAACATCACTGACCACTGAGAAGTTCTTCCTTGCGCTGAGATGGAATCTCTCTGCCTGAAATTTGAATGCAAATGTTGGGATTCTTATTGTTGGGATGGAAAAAGTGAGCATCGCATGTCCGAGTGTGGGCCGCATTAGCCTTTCCCAGCGTGTCCCAGGAAGCCAAGGGTCAGCTCGTTTCACCTGCCGCTCCTTGTTCTCCTGCTCGTTCGACAGGCTCCATAGCAACGCACGCATGGAGGACCACTCGGCTCGCCTGACCCCGGCCCCGACCTCCCTGTTAACACCTTTTCCTCCCTACCAAGTTGCTCCTCAAGCCAGACTCAAACACTTCGCAAAATCTGCATCGACTTGGAAGGGATGCTGCTTGGAGCTGGAGGAAATGCAAGGGCGCAAGGAGGACCCCAAGGGGGGGGGGGTTTACAACAACAACAACAACAGCAGCAACAACATTCCAATTCTAAGACACAGTGTTTCCCCAGCTGGAGGAAATGCAAGGGTGCAAGGAGGAGCACAAGAAAAGAGGGTAACAACAACAACAACAACAACAACAGCAGCAGCAGCAGCAACAACATCAAGAAGCATAATTATAAGAACAATATCATCATCAACAGCAACAACAGTATTTCGATTCTAAGTCACTGTGTTTCCCCAGCTGGAGGAAATGGAAGGGCACAAGGAGGACCACAAAAAGGGAGGATAATAATAACAACAACATAGCAACAACAACAACAGCAACAACAACAACTGCATTTGATTCTAAGACACCGTGTTTCCCCAACTGGAGGAAATGCAAGGGCACATGGAGAACCACAAAAAGGGAGGATAATAATAACAACAACAACACAACAACAACAACAGCAGCAGCAGCAGCAACAACAACAACAACAACAGCAACAACAACAACAACAACAACAACTGTATTTTGATTCTAAGACACCGTGTTTCCCCAGCTGGAGGAAATGCAAGGGCACAAGGAGGACCACAAAAAGGGAGGATAATAATAACAACAACAACAACAACACAACAACAACAACTACTACTACTACTACAACAACAACAACTGTATTTCAGTTCTTAGACACAGTGGTTCCCCAGCTGGAGGAAGTGTCCTTGCCCTTAGCAAACTATAAGTTTCTATCTCTAATGGGGGGGGGGAAGTCATGTTCGACTTCATGGTGATGCTTGTGCTCCCTCCATATCACGGGTACTGCAAATGGAAGTGAGGCCTTTTTCCGTCTAGGAAGCCAATCACATAAACCCCTCAAACATGATGTGCAAATGATGTGCAGAGCCCATGCTTTGTCCTGATCACCGTGCGGGCATCCGAAATGAGGCCAAATGCAGATATTGCGATATTGCGCAACCTTATAAAATAAAATTCATATATGACTTCAGAATTCAGAGTGGGGTCGGTTTTTCCTCCTCCTTTCCCTCGTCTCTCCTCCCTTCTTCTTCCTCCTCTGAGCATTTCCTGCAACCTCCCTGCACGCACAGATTTGGGCTTTCTGCTTAATTCCTCCCTTTCTGCCCACCTGGAGCCTCGGTCCTGCATATATTTCGCTTTATCCCCAGCTCTGAGAAATGGAGAACGGAAGCTCCATGCCTCGGAGGGTTGAAACTTCCCATTGAATTAGCCAAAGCAGGGCTTCCTTTCTTGACAGCGAGGCTCAGGGAGAAACAAAGCACATTTCCAAGGCATGTTTGCTGGGAAGAGAGTCCCACTGCGTCGTTGCGTACAACGCTTAGCCTACTTTCCTAAGCAGGTTACCCATTAGTCCCATCTCCGTTCGCACTATGGAAGTAATGCAGTTTAACACCACAGTGACCACTACAGGTATGGAATCCTGGGAGCTGTGTTTTTAGAATGCCTTTAGCCCTCTTGTTCCAAGAATCCAAACTACAACTCCCATTTATTTATTTACATCATTTTTACCAGGCAGATCTTAAACTACGAGGTGGAACATAGAGGGAGATACATTTGGACAAGTAAGCTGGGTCAGAGTCGTATAGGGTTTATAGGCCAAGACCAGCACTTTGAATTGTGCTCGGAAATGGACTGGCAGCCAGTGGAGTTGACGTAGCAGGGGGGTGGTATGCTCCCTGTACAATGCTGGTTTTGGCCTATAAAGCCCTATACAGCTCCAGCCCAGTTTATTTGTCTGAATATATCTCCCTCTCCCTCCCTATCTATGGGGAGGCCCTGCTCTTGGTCCCACTGGCCTCGCAAATGCATCTGGTGGGGACAAGGGACAGGGCCTTCTCGGTGGTGGCCCCCCGCTTGTGGAACTCACTCCCCAGCGAGATTAGATCGGCATCTTCCCTCCTTTCCTTTAGGAAAAAACTGATATCGTGGTTTTGGAACCAGGCTTTTGGCTAGCAGGCACAATGGCACTTTGGACATTGAACTGGACCATATGATTGTTATATATAACTAATGTTATTGTTTTAAATTCTATTGTGTATTTATGCCTTTATATTCTTATTATATTGTGATATTTGCGGCATCGAATAATTATAATTGCCAGTGTTAGATGCTCAGAGTCCCCCCCTTGGGGGTTGAGAAGGGGGAGGGGGTAGAACTGTTGTAAACAAATAAATAATAATAAATGGGCAAGGGAATGGCATGGCATTGTCAGATAGGATGTGTTGTGTAGGAATAGTTGGGAATGGGCCACTATTCCCAATAATACACTCAAAAGGGGGCAAAATCTGAAACCCACTCCTGAAAGTACTTCCTGAGTGGACCCTTTCCTTTTATAGCTATCCTTGACCACCCTCTTGATCACGCGACGCCCATTCCAGGATGTCCTCTCCAGGCATGGGTTGGACTAGATGGCCTTTGGGAGCCCTTCCTCCTCCATGAATTCATGTTGTTTTCCTCCCATGGAAAGCATTGATCTCCACGCGTTTAGATCTCCAGACTTTGAGACTCGGGCTACCTTTGCCACCCGGGGAGGCCAACCTGTCAATTTCCCCCTTCCCTTTAAATAATAATTTGGATTTGAATTAAAATACCTTAAAGGCCTCATTAAGGCTAAATTAAATGTGTAGCCAAGCATCCTTTATACATTTTAATCAGATTCCTCTTTACCCATTTCGAACAAACATTACTCTTGAATGTTGAGGCGAGGAGCGGAGCCGAGCCGAGCGGAGCCCCTCGCCGGTTCGTTTCGTTTCCACAAGTGGAACCCTGATTCATCTGATCAGCTTATTAAAGCCACACGATGAAGGCTCCGGAATTGATCCTAACTGGCCCTTTGCTCCTCTCCTTCAGGTGCCAACGGAGTTTGGGCTCTTCTCTCCTGAATCCAAACACATCTCCAGGCCAGGAGTGGAGAGCGAGGCGTCCAAAATGCAACCAGGTGCAGCACTCTACATCCTGGTGCAGTTTCGAGGAGGACAGACCATGGATGATGGGACTTCAAGTACCTCCACTCCCCAAGACTGCTGCAAAACTCAT
>NW_026847882.1:45848152-45850767 GCF_025583915.1 Anolis sagrei ordinatus | reverse complement strand
TTCTGTATTATCCAACGCAGTCTGCCTCCCGCCCGGATCCACAGCTGTTTCAATACATTGCAATGTTTTGGTACTAAATTTTTAAATACAGTAATTACTACATAATGTTACCTTGTATTGAACTGCTTTTTCTGTCGATTTCTTGTAAAACATGATGTTTTGGTGCTTAATTTGTAAAATCATAACATAATTTGACATTTAATAGACTTTTCCTTAATCCCTCCTTACTATTCAACATTTTCGCCTATCCAATGTTCTGCAGGCCCGTTTATGTTGGGTAAGCAGGTCAGCTATCTGTCCTAATAATCAATCAAAGCGTGGGCCAGTATTATCAATGATTCCTCATGCTGGCCATGGATTACTCAGGCTCAAAGGCCTGTCTGAAGAGTCATGTTTTTAGACTCATCCAGAAGGCCTGAAGAGACGGGAGCAATCTAATTTTTTTAGGGAGGGTATTCCAGAGTCAGGGAGCCACCACCGAGAAGGCTCTGTCTCTTGTCCCCACCAACTGTGCTTGAGATGGTGGTGGGGCTGAGAGGAGGGCCTCCCCAGCAGACCTCAATGCCTGCCCCAGTTTGTAGAAGGAGATGCGGTCTTGGAGATAGGTTGGACCTGAAGCATATAGGGCTTTATAGGTAATCACCTGCACTTTGAATTGGGCCCGGAAACTTATTGGGAGCTGCTTTAAAAGGCGGGTGGCATGCTCCCCAAAGCTCACTCCAGTTCATAACCTGGCTGCCGCTCTTTGCACGAGCTGCACTTTCCGAGTTGTCTTGAAATGTTTCAAAACTCATTACGAAATTAGGGGGTGCTGTTATTTTTATTCTAAAGTGTTTCTAAAGTATTGTTAGTGAAAACGAGAGTAAACAAAACAAGAGCAACAAAATTTCGTGACTTTTTCGTTACAGTAATTGTGCAAGTGGGGAAACTTCCGGGGCTCCTTTCTTCCTCATTGTTACAGCGATTGGGGTGAAACTTGCTACAACAGTAGAAGACATTCACCACCGTGAGCCCAACAAGTTTCAGAATGTTTCACTTATCATGGATTTATAGGAAATTTCCAAAGTATTTATAAATAACATTTTAAAAAAACTGCAAGAAAGCTACTCCTTGAATTTTCAGTACAGTGACACAAGATAACAGGGGATCATTCTCCTCAACTCTCAGAACTATCCATTCATCTACTGATTTTAAGGATTTTTTTTAACATTATGACAAAAATGTGTTCTATTTTGGCTCCCCTCCCCCTCTATTTAGTACCAACCCTTTCTATTTGGCACAGTTTCTTTCTATTTACTCCCACCCCTTTTCTATTTGGTCCCACTTCTTTCTATTTGGCACCGTCCCTTTTTATTTGACACCACCTCTTTCTATTTGGCCCCACCCCTTTCTATTTGGCCCCACCCTCTTCTTTTTGGCACTGCCTCTTTCCCTTTGGCACCACCCATCTTTATTTGGTCCCACCCCTTTCTATTTCAGCCCCACCCCTTTCCATTTGACACCACCTCTTTTCTATTTGGCCCCACGCTTTGCTATTTGGCCCCACCCCTTTCTATTTGGCCCCACCCCTTTCTATTTGACACCACTCCTTTCTATTTGGCCCCACCCCTATTTATTTGGCCCCACCCCTTTCTATTTGGCCCCACCCCTATTTATTTGGCCCCACCCCTTTCTATTTGGCCCCACTCCTTTCTATTTGGCCCCACCCCTTTCTATTTGGCTCCACCCCTTTCTATTTGACACCACCCTTTTCTATTTGGTTTCACCCCTTTCTATTTGACACCACTTCTTTATATTTGGCCCCACCCCTTGCTATTTGGCCCCACCCCTTTCTATTTGGCCCCACCCCTTTCTATTTGACACCACTCCTTTCTATTTGGCCCCACCCCTTTCTATTTGGTAAATAAATATGGTAAATAAAAGGGGTAGTGACAAATAGAAATGGGTGGGTCCAAAAAAGAAAAGGGTGGAGCCAAATAGAAAAGAGGTGGTGTCAGATAGAAAGGGGTGGGGCTGAAATAGAAAGGGGTGGGACCAACATGGTAAATAAATAAGTTTGACATCACCTCTTTCTATTTGACACCACTCCTTTCTATTTTGGCCCCACATCTTTATATTGAAGGCCCACCCCTTGCTATTTGTCACCACCCCTTTCTATTTGGCCCCACCCTTTGCTGTTTGGCCCCACCCCTTTCTATTTGTCACCACCCCTTTCTATTTGGCCCTACCCTTTGCTGTTTGGCCCCACCCCTTGCTATTTGTCACCACCCCTTTCTATTTGGCCCCACCCTTTGCTGTTTGGCCCCACCCCTTTCTATTTGTCACCACCCCTTTCTATTTTGGCACCACCTTCTTCTGCCTTTGTCCCGCCCATCTCTGGAAGGAGAACTTCTTGAGGTCTTCCCTGCAGCCCTTGAGTGGAAAGAAGCTCCCAAACGCAATTTGAGCTGGTTGTGTAACAACTCTCCAGGACCTCAGAAGTAAGTCTCTCTCAAGAAGCAACGAAATCTGGGACACTTTCAACATGAAGCAAGTCCTCCGTGACCCTTCCCTCTCCAACTTAATTTAAAGTCAGCCTTGCAGTGAAGACGACATCTCCTTGTCTTCATTTCCAC
>NW_026847882.1:45823152-45843152 GCF_025583915.1 Anolis sagrei ordinatus | reverse complement strand
CAACGACGGATCTGGACCAAACTTGGCACAAATTCTTAATATGCCTAAATGTGAACACTGATGGAGTTTGGGGGAAATAGACCTTGACATTTGGGAGTTGTAGTTGCTGGGATTTATAGTTCACTTACAATCAAAGAGCATGCTGAACCCCCATGACCAACAATTGAATTGGGCCAAACTTCCCACGCAGAACCCCCATGACCGACATAAAATATTGTGTTTTCTGATGGTCTTTGGCGACCCCTCTGACACACCATCACGACCCCTCCAGGGGTCCCGACCCCCAGGTTGAGAAACACTGTTCTAGAGGCATTCTCTCCTGACGTTTTGCCTGCATCTATGGCAAGCATCCTCAGAGGTTGTGATTTTAAGCTGCTCCGAGCCCCAGGGGAGTGGCGGCATATAGGATTGAATTATAAATAAATAAATAAATGGTTGTACAACATCAACTTCTGGACGGAAAATAGGGCCAGATAAGTGCTGTGTTTCCTGCACCATACAGCCAGAATATAGGATCTGTTTGGAGAAGAATGTAAGCACGGTCCCATATAGATTTTCCCTACCAAACCCTGTGGCATCAATACGGAAATAACAGGGAGCGCTCACTCCAAATCAAAATGTAGAACTTCTCAGCCATCAAAAAAGGCTCCGCTCCTCCGCTCTGAAATTCAAATGTGAAATCGCTGCCACAAGTTCATGAATTTCCACTCAAGTGGAAGAGCCTGCTTCTTCCTCTGTTCCTTTTGCTCCCCGAAGCGCTCCTTTGGTCTTTGCACCGTCCTACCTTTGCATTTTATGGAATTATGGTTTTTGCGTATTATCTATAGAGCCAGGACTCCCTTCCGATATTTTTTTAAAATGTGTTTGCAAAAACTCCACCTCGCCGCCGAACCTTATTTGCACAACTCTGGCGTCTCACCTTCAAAATAGATTTGTCAGCCGGCTCAACAGCTGTGACAGCACCAAAGCTAACTCCTTGGATTTAGGAAAGTACGAAAACAGCTGAGGGCAAGAAAGAGCTCACAAGTCAGCTTAGAGTTGCGAATGCCGCCTCCCTCCCAAGCGCAGGAGGGAAAAAAGTCACACATTATGGGAAATGCCGAGATGATGCGGTTGCGCTCCAGGCGGATGGAACCGGGACTTTGCTCCTCAACCTCAACGGAAAGCATTTGTTCTTCAACTGCTCCTTTCTGGAATATACGCACACTTTTGTCATTGTGGATTATGTGGGTTAATCTCAGGAGACAGGTGGATCAGGTGAACCTTCCTTCGGGTAGGAATATGAAATATCAAAGACTCTTCCTTCGACGATGACGAGTGAAATAAAAGCTCAGCCATCAGGCAGCGTTGCTGGTTCATAACACAATGGATGACATCCTGAGACTGGCTTATGTTTTTACTCATTATGTCACTGTAAATAGTATCATAGTATCATAGAATCCAAGAGTTGGAAGAGACCTCCTGGGCCATCATCCAGTCCAACCCCATTCTGCCAAGAAGCAGGAATATTGCCTTCAAATCACCCCTGACAGATGGCCATCCAGCCTCTGTTTAAAAGCTGGCGATCAAAGCCAGGGATGTCGCAAAGCGGTGGCGGCTGTTTCAACATGGAGGCGGCAAGACTTGGGATGCGTTGGCAGGATCTTCGGGGAAGGAGCTCAGCAAAGAGGACACCTGGAGCAAGAGAGCCTTGGCTGCCGTCATTCCAAGATACGCCACATAATATATTTGTGGAAACATGATGGACCACCCAGACGAACGTTGTCACAAGGAGGCCTCAGCAACCTCCTTACTGTCACTTGCCAACCAGTCTTTGAGGATGACCCGATGGATTAAAGGAGCAACATCGTTAGAATCATAGAATCCTAGAATCCAAGAGTTGGAAGAGACCTCCTGGGCCATCATCTAGTCCAACCCCATTCTGCCAAGAAGCAGAAGTACTGCATTCAAATCACCCCTGACAGATGGCCATCCAGCCTCTGTTTAAAAGCTTCCAAAGAAGGAGCCTCCACCACACTCCGGGGCAGAGAGTTCCACTGCTGAATGGCTCTCACAGTCAGGAAGCTCTTCCTCATGTTCAGATGGAATCTCCTCTCTTGTAGTTTGAAGCCATTGTTCATTGTGTCCTAGTCTCCAGGGAAGCAGAAAGGAAGCTTGCTCCCTCCTTCCTGAGGCTTCCTCTCACATATTTATACATGGCTATCATATCTCCTCTCAGCCTTCTCTTCTTCAGGCTAAACATGCCCAGCTCCTTAAGCCGCTCCTCATAGGGCTTGTTCTCCAGACCCTTGATCATTTGAGTCGCCCTCCTCTGGACACATTCCAGCTTGTCAATATCTCTCTTGAATTGTGGTGCCCAGAATTGGACACAATATTCCAGGTCAAGTGGTCTAACCAAAGCGGAATAGAGCATGGGGAGCATGACTTCCCTAGATCTAGACACTATGCTCCTATTGATGCAGGCCAAAATCCCATTGGCTTTTTTTGCCGCCACATCACATTGTTGGCTCATGTTCCCCTTCCTCCCCACGAGGACTCCAAGATCTTTTTCACACGTCCTGCTCTCGAGCCAGGCCTCATTGTCCCCCATTCTGTCTCTTTGCATTTCGTTTTTCCTGCCTAAGTGGAGTCTCTTGCAATACTTGGTTGGGTGTCATGCAAGATGGTTCCCAATGACCTAGGATCAGAAAGCCAGCCAGACGGTCTTCAGATACAGCTCTGCTCACTGTACCCTGTGTCACGAGACATGTTGGCACATGAAGTGATTTATAGTTTCCAAATCACAGCCTCCCTGAACCACTGCAAACTGGACAGCAAGTGTCCCAGAAACAACCAAAATTACAGTAGAGTCCTTTCACAGCAAACACATGTGCTTCACCCAGTCTATCTGCAGAGTCCAATTGTCAGCATCTGACTTTATCTACAGACTGTTTAGTAAACTCACGGATGCAGATTTTTATCCAAAACATCCAGAAGTCTTAATCTTCACTGTTGTAATAAGTAAAAATATATAAACATGATACGCAGATCCACTTTCCTTGTGCTTGCAAAGAATCAGAGTCATCAAATAGTCACATAAAACACAGGCAGATACTCAGACTGTGTCACAGGGGAGAGAGAAAGATGGATTCCTCCATATATATATATATATATATATATATATATATATATATATATATATAATCTGCTGATAGGTCACCAGTATAGGACTCTGGCTGATGCAGCCCTTTTGCAATAACCCTTACATATTTATTACTCAATCATTGCAGACCCCCTTAGGTATCACATCTTGACATTCACAGTCACACCCAGGTGTTATCAATATGCAAAATATACACATATACAAGCAGGTTACACAGATCCACTTTCCTTGTACTTGCAAAGAATCAGAGTCATCAAATAGTCACATACAACACAGACAGATACTCAGACTGAGTTACACAGGAGAGATCAAATATATGGAGGAATCCATCTTTCTCTCTCCCCTGTGACACAGTCTGAGTATCTGCCTGTGTTTTATGTGACTATTTGATGACTCTGATTCTTTGCAAGCACAAGGAATATATATATATATATATATATATATATATATATATATATATATATATATAATCTGCTGATAGGTCACCAGTATAGGACTCTGGCTGATGCAGCCCTTTTGCAATAACCCTTACATATTTATTACTCAATCATTGCAGACCCCCTTAGGTATCACATCTTGACATTCACAGTCACACCCAGGTGTTATCAATATGCAAAATATACACATATACAAGCAGGTTACACAGATCCACTTTCCTTGTACTTGCAAAGAATCAGAGTCATCAAATAGTCACATACAACACAGACAGATACTCAGACTGAGTTACACAGGAGAGATCAAGATGGATTCTTCCATCCTCCTTACATATATATAGCCACCTGCTGATAGGTCACCAGTAAGGGACTCTGGTTGACGCAGCCCTTTTGCAATAACCCTCACATGTTTATTACTCAGTCATTGCAGACCCCTTAGGTATTGCATCTTGACATTCACAATCATACCCAGGTGCTATCAATATGCTACATGTTCATCAAACAGTATTTTATTCTATGATTACAAATGCATTGCAATTTCTAGCACGGCTCTGCCCACAACAGAAGAAAAACTGTACACTGTGGAATTAATGCAGTTTGGCACCATTTTTACCACCATGGCCCAATGCTATGGAGCTTTGGGAGTTGTAGATTGGTGAGGCATGATGTGTAGAGAAGGCTCAGGACCTTCTAAAGCTACGCTCCATGATTCCATACTTTTTGGCTATGGCAGTCAAAGCAGTACCGAGCTGCATTGACTCCACAATGTAGATGCATCCAGCATTTCTGATTTGTAACTCAATGATTGACATCGGACACTGGGTTATGGTTTGGAAATTGAGGCCCTGGTTATCTTCTGCACTGTACATAAAATTCAAGGAGATAGATCTTGTGGTTTCTTTTTTAAAAAAATATTGTTAGTAAAAAATTCAAAAACTTCCCCAAAAATGAGTGAATGGATGTAAAATTATGAAATTTGGTGGGCTAATGGTGGAAAATGTGTGGCACGATTATAGTAAGTTTCAACACAATAGCTCTAAAAGCGAGAAAGAAATGACCCTTGGTTGACGATAATGAAATTTCATTACTTTCGTTATAGTCACGAAATTTTCACTAACAATACTTTGGCACACACGGGCAAACTTGGGCCCTCCAGGTGTTTTGGACTCCTACTGGCTGTTAGGAATTGTGGGAGTTGGAGTCCAAAACACCTGGAGGGCCCAAGTTTCCCCTTGCTTACTTTAGAAACAAAACGCCGGTGCCCCACCATCTATCTAAATAAAAATGTAATGTTCGTTTGTGGGATTAACAGAACTCAAAAACCACTGGATGAATTGACACCAAATTTGGACACAAGACACCTCTCAGGTCAATGAGTGTCCATCACCCATAAACACACACACATGCACACGCACACACAACCCCTGCGGAACAGACTTAAAACCCCCCAAAATACACCATATATACATATACACATACACTCATATACATATGCACATGCACATATTCATACACACACAAATATACACATATACACACATACATATACATACATACATATATACATATACACATGCACATATACATATCCACATACATACATACCTATATACACACAAATATGCATATAGGCAAGCACACACATATACACAATATGCATGTACACATATAAACACACAAATACACAAATATATACACATGTATATAGATATATATACACACACATATATACACACATATATACACCCACGTGTATGTGTGTATATATATATATACACACGCAAATACATATACACAATTACACATATATATACACACACATATATACACCCACATGTATGAGCATATATATATATACACAAACACATATACACAAAGACACACTTATATACACACACGTATATACATGCACGTGTATGTGCATATATATATATGTACGCAAACACATATACACAAATACACATTTATATAATATATATATACACATATATATACCCACGTGTATGTGCATATATTATGCAAACACATATACACAAATACACACATATATACGCATACATATATACACCCATGTGTATGTGCATATATATATATGCAAACACATATACACAAATACACACATATATATACACACACATATATACACCCATGTGTATGTGCATATATATATACATGCAAACACATATACACAATTACACACATATATACACCCACGTGTGTGTATACATATATACATATACATATATACACACATATATGTGTGTGTATATATACATACATACATATACACACAGACATATACATGCAAACACATATACACAAATATATCCACACACATATACACACAAAACACATCTACACAGACTGGGCCACAGCAACGTGTGGCAGGGGAGGGCTAGTTTTGTCATAATGTTTTAATTGATGGCACATGCCTGAATGGGAGGAAAAGAACCAGGGGAGCCATTGTAAGCGAGGAGGAGGGATCTCTGCTACACATGTCCTACACAGCTCTACACACAAGTGGTTTCTCCTCCGCGTGTCCTCTGTGCATTGTCGTACATTAATATCCGCTGGCCCTGGCTTGCAGCGCGAAAGGTGCCGGCCTCCAAAGCAGGCCGACCTCGGAGAGCCGGGAAATGGCTCCGTCTAATGATCCGCCTCCCCTGCATTTATCTCCATGAAGCTCTTTCTCCGTGAACTGCTGAGGAGAGCAGAAAGGGCCCACATGATCTAGGGGTTTGTTGATCCCTCCTAGCAGGTGGAGCGGCCACGGGCACACACACGTGTCAGTGATGCCACCAGAGAGGACGGCTTCCTCCCTCCTCGCAGCCTTGGGTTTATGAGTTTATCCACATTGATTTTGCAATAGGGAGGAGGGTCTGAGGGTGCCTTTGAAGACCCCCTTTTTTCCCCAGAGATCTAAATCTCCGCTCGGTTCAAATCGGATGTCGGAGAAGGGAAAATGTCAGAAAGCATTTCTCCCGTTGGACAGCTTTGCAAAAGTTTGTGCGTGTGTTTGATCAGAAGAGGAGGGGAAAAAAGAGTCTTGTATCGTTTTAAGAAAATCTTAGCAATGTTCATGGTTGTTGTAGGTTTTTTGGGCTATATGGCCATGTTTTAGAAGCATTCTCTCCTGACATTTTGCCTGTATCTATGGCAGGCATCCTCAGAGTTTGTGAGGATGGCTGCCATAGACCTGACAGCCTCTGAGGATGCCTGCCATAGATGCAGGTGAATGCTCCTAGAACAGGGCTCCTCAAACTACGGCCCGGGGGCCGAATACAGCCCTCCAAGGTCAATTACCCGGCCCTCACTCAGGGTCAACCTAAGTCTGAAATGACTTGAAAGCACACAACAACAACAATCCTATCTCATCAGCCAAAAGCAGGCCCACACTTCCCAATGAATATTGTAAATCACTGGGTTGTTGTAGGTTTTTTTCCGGGCTATATGGCCATGTTCTGGAGGCAATTTTTCTCCTGACGTTTCGCCTGCATCTATTGCAAGCATCCTCAGAGGTAGTGAGGTCTGTTGGAACTGGGAAAATGGGTTTATATATCTGTGGAATGACCAGGGTGGGACAAAGGACTCTTGTCTGTTGGAGCTAGGCGTGAATGTTTCAACTGACCACCTTGATTAGCATTTGATGGCCTGGCAATATATTAAATACGAATAAGTTTATATTTGTTAATTTTTTCTTCGTTTTAATTATTGTATAGTTTTAAAGTGTTTTTTGCATTATAAATAACATACGTGCAGTGTGTATAGGAATTCATTCATGTTTTTTTCCAAATTATAATCCGACCCTCCAACAGTTTGAGGGACTGTGACCTGGGCCTCTGTTTAAAAAGTTTGTGGACCCCTGTTCTAGAACATGGCCATATAGCCCAAAAAACCTACAACAACCCAGTGATTCTGGCCATGGAAGTCTTCGACAATACAATATTCATGGTTCTTGTATCTGTCACAGGTATGGTTGGTGGGGACGAAAGAGAGGCCTTCTCTGTGGTGGCCCCCCACTTCTGGAATGCCCTACCAAGGGAAGTAAGACAGGCCCCATCCCTCCCCTCTTTTCATAAGAATTTGAAGACTTGGTGGATTTAGCAAATCTTCGAGAGTGACCAGTGCTAGCTCAGCCCAGACACTGTCTGGACACGACCTAGTCCCCTGGTCATTCTCCTAACAGGCCCCTGGAAATAGCCCGTCCCCACTTTTGTTGTTTACCTATTAGAGTACTGTACCCAAATGCCGGTCCCATCTTATTTCAATTTGTATCAGTCTGGACCCAGCCTTTTAATTGTCCTGACTCATTCCCTTTCCATGCCCTAACAAATAGACATGAAGAACAGGCAGGATTTTTCCTTTTAATATTGATGTGTTGTTGGGTAATTCCATGCTTATGTTGCTGTTACTGTTATTTTTTGTTCATGTTGTGACTCTATGTTTTGATGTTGTGCTTGGAAACCTCCCCGAGTCCCCCTGGGGAGATAGAGCGGTATATAAATAAAGTTGTTATTATTATTATTATTATTATTATTATTATTATTATTATTATTTATCTGACACAAAAGCATAGTATGTCACAATAAACGAGATCTCTCGGCTGGATTTCGTATCACAAAATCCCAAGTCAAACACTTCCCAAGCGTCTAGGACTGTGTGATGTATTTCCGAATGATGCGCGCAGATCCAAGTCAGGTGGCCTTTGGCAGTTGACAGATCATGATTTTGTCAATGTTTATGGTTTCCAAATGCCAACTGAGATCTTTTGGCACAGCACCCAATGCGCCCATCACCACTGGGACCACCTGGACTGGTTGATGCCGCCAGAGCCTTTACCATTCGATTTTGAGGTCCTGAGAACGGCTGAGTTTTTCCTTTTGTTTTTCCTCAATGCGACTGTCACCTGGAATGGCGACATCCATAATCCAGACTTTTTTCTTTTCCACAATCGTGATGTGTGGTGTATTATGTTCCAAAACTTTGTCAGTCTGGATTCGAAAGTCCCACAGTATTTTTGCATGTTCATTTTCCACAACCTTTGTAGGTTTACGATCCCAGCAATTCTTTACTGCTGGCAGGTAGTGCTTATGACATAAGTTCCATCCATCCGTCCGTCCATCCGTCCATCCGTCCATCCGTCCATCCGTCCATCCGTCCATCCGTCCGTCCGTCCATCCATCCATCCATCCATCTATCTATCGGCTAGGAGGTTCAAGAGTTGGGAAGCCTATGCATTGTACTGATCCGATTCCATGCGGATTATTTCCATGGGATTTGCAGATGCGGGTGAAACACAGTCCCAGCCTCTGGAGGGAACGAAGAAGGAAATGTCATTTGGCTGTTATTAATCCCCAATTTGATTCTATTTGTCCTTTTCCCTCCTTGTCTCTTGCAATCGCCCGAGCCTTGCAAGCAATTTTATCTGAGTGGAGGAGGAGACCCATTATGGATCCATATTTATTATTATTCCTTTTTGCGCTGCACATTGCATTTGAGGCAACTTCTGATGAGGCAGATCTAATTGGTGCTCAGGATCCTTCCCCCTTCCCTTCTTTCCCCCCCTCTCAACCTTGCTTTAAGCAGCAATTGTGAGCAGGAGCACCAGCAAACAACGGCAACAACAACACTCCAGAAGAAATCTAATTTACTTTTTAATCTGGTTCGAAAATTTGCCAGCCCAAATTTCCAGAGACAAGCATGGCCATTTATTACTGTTTATCGTAGCGGCTGGATTTCTTGCCGCCGATTGGGATAATGTCGCAGAGCCGGCGGAGGGGGAGACGAGAGGGAAGAAAAATCTTTTGATGCATTATTTATTTGATACAATCTTCCCCCTGATAAAATCGGGAAGCAAAAGGACAAAGCAACGACCTTATCCGTTTCAGCTGCATAATGCGAACCATCGTGCGCCTCCATTTCTCTTCCCATTTTAATTTGGTTTGCTTGCCTTGGAGCAGAGGGCATCGTGGGACCCCCGCACCGCTCACCCCTCCGGCAATGAGAGATCTTTCACAGAGGTGTGGCTTCCAAGCGTCCCGTTTTGGGATATTACGCCTCATTTCTGTAATTGCCTTGCAGAGTAGTTACAGTCACTCAGGTTGTGCATAATTTCATTTTTAATTCGTATTTCGGATCAAATTCGTTAAATTTGTGCATGTTGTTGTTAGTGTTCATTGGTTCAGTCACTTCCGACTCTTCATGACCTCATGGACCAGCCCATGCCAGAGCTCCCTCTCGGCCGTCACCACCCCCAGCTCCTTCAAGATCAAGCCAGCCACTTCAAGGATACCATCCATCCATCTTGCCTTTGGTTGGCTCCTCTTCCTTTTTCCTTTTGTTTTCCCCAACATCATTCTCTTCTCTAGGTGACCTCATGGACCAGCCCATGCCAGAGCCCCATCTCGGCTGTCACCACCCCCAGCTCCTTCAAGATCAAGCCAGTCACTTGCACATGATGCAACTTGGTGTTCATGGTTTCAACATTCTTGCACATGATACTTCATCACCTCCACACATGATGCAATCCTGCATTCGTGGTTACATCATTCTTGCACATGATGCAATTTGGTGTTCATGGTTTCAGCATTCTTGCACATGATGCTTCATCACCTTCACACATGATGCAATCCTGCATTCGTGGTTACATCATTCTTGCACATGATGCAATTTTGCAATCATGGTTACATCATCCTTGCACATGACACTTCATCACCTCCACACATGATGCAATCCTGCATTCATGGTTACATCATTCTTGCACATGATGCAATTTGGTGTTCATGGTTTCAGCATTCTTGCACATGATGCAATTTTGCATTCATGGTTTCATCATCCTTGCACATGATACTTCATCACCTTCACACACATGATGCAATCCTGCATTCATGTTCTATCCATGCACAAGATGCATTCCTGCATTCATATTTTCATCATTCTTGCACATGATGCTTCATCACCTTCACACATGATGCAATCCTGCATTCATGGTTTCAGCATCCTTGCACATGATGCAATTTTGCATTCATGGTTTCAGCATCCTTGCACATGATGCAATTTTGCATTCATGGTTTCATCATCCATGCCCATGACGCTTCATCACCTTCAACCATAAAGCAATCCCTCATTTATGGTTTTGTCCTTGCACGTGATGCCATCCCGCATTCATGGTTTCATCATCTCCATAGCTAGTCACTGTGACTCAGCACTTTTCTCAGCATTTTACCTTCCAAATATGACAGTGTATTTTAAAATACTAACAGCAACCACCCTCGGGACACCATTAGGCCCAGCTTTGAGCCGCCTCCAGCTTCCTGCCGCCTGAACCGTAATGGACCCAAGCCTGATCCCCATGCCCACCTCTCTCTCCAAAACGTTTGGGTCCAATCCGCCCGCCATCTTTTCCTCCCTGGGCCCCTTTTGCTCCCTTCCCCTTCCCTCTTGGTGCCTGAAAAACTCCCCGACTCTATTTATCTCAATGTCATTTTCTTCGAGATGTGAGCTGGAACAAATGTGGAGCAGCTGTTTGGCTTCTAAGTGCCCTTGTGGGACCTCCTCGGCAGACACTTTGCAGAATATAATGATGACATTCTAACGAGCATTAATGCGCATGTTGTCATTTTTTTCTATATTTACACTTCCCGCAGGAGGCATCATCCTGAAAGGAAAGAGGGAGAGAGGAGGAGGAAGTTTTGCCGCATACACTTCAACGTCTGCCAGGCTCAACCGGACAGCCGTGGTCTCCAATGGGAATGAGTCCCAGTGGCAAGAAGCTACATTATTCCTCCATTCTTTGCAGGGAAAAGAGCACATCTTTGGGATTTCTCACAAAACATTCATCGCCCTTTGCTTGACCCCTAGTAACATTGCAATATTTATATCATGTTTTTATGAACTGTAGGGGTGTGCAATCATTTCATTAGTCATCATAAGTTGTATCAAATTAATGAAATTCCTACTTACAATGTGATATCTGACACATGGGTGTGGCCTGTGACAAAAACTTAAGAATCAAAAGTCAGCCAATACTTTTTTGTTTGAATTTCGTAAACCTGTAAACCTCCCAAAGTCAGTTTCCTGTTCAGTGCAAAGAAGCGAAGCAAAGCCAAAAAGGCTGCCTTTCCTCTCTCAATGAATGGCCTCTCACCATGAGGGGAAGGAAGCAGAAGGGAGGAAGCAGAGTTCGCTGGGAAAGAGACAGAGAAAGCACAGAATTCTGGGAAATGTAGTTTGGGAAGGCGAAGAGCCATGGGTGTGGCCTGCAACAAAAACTTAAGAATCAAAAGTCAGCCAATACTTTTTTGTTTGAATTTCGTAAACCTGTAAACCTCCCAAAGTCAGTTTCATGTTCAGTGCAAAGAAGCGAAGCAAAGCCAAAAAGACTGCCTTTCCTCTCTCAATGAATGGCCTCTCACCACGAGGGGAAGGAAGCAGAAGGGAGGAAGCAGAGTTTGCTGGGAAAGAGACAGAGAAAGCACAGATTTCTGGGAAACGTAGTTTGGGAAGGTGAAGAGCCATCGGTGTGGCCTGCAACAAAAGCTTAAGAATCGAAAGTCAGCCAATACATTTTTATTTGAATTTTGTAAACCTGTAAACCTCCCAAAGTCAGTTTCATGTTTAGTGCAAAGAAGCAAATCAAAGCCAAAAAGGCTGCCTTTCCTCTCTCAATGAATGGCCTCTCGCCACGAGGGGAAGGAAGCAGAAGGGAGGAATCAGAGTTCGCTGGGAAAGAGACAGAGAAAGCACAGGATTCTGGTAAACATAGTTTGGGAAGGCAAAGAGCCATGGGTGTGGCTTGCGACAAAAACTTAAGAATCGAAAGTCAGCCAATACTTTTTTGTTTGAATTTTGTAAACCTGTAAACCTCCCAAAGTCAGTTTCATGTTCAGTGCAAAGAAGCAAAGCAAAGCCAAAAAGGCTGCCTTTCCTCTCTTAATGAATGGCCTCTCACCACGAGAGGAAGGAAGCAGAAGGGAGGAAGCAGAGTTCGCTGGGAAAGAGACAGAGAAAGCACAGAATTCTGGGAAACGTAGTTTGGGATGTCGAAGAGCCATGAGTGTGGAGTGCGACAAAAACTTAAGAATCGAAAGTCAGCCAATACTTTTTTTGTTTGAATTTTGTAAACCTGTAAACCTCCCAAAGTCAGTTTCATGTTCAGTGCAAAGAAGCAAAGCAAAGCCAAAAAGGCTGCCTTTCCTGTCTTAATGAATGGCCTCTCACCACGAGAGGAAGGAAGCAGAAGGGAGGAAGCAGAGTTCGCTGGGAAAGAAACAGAGAAAGCACAGAATTCTGGGAAACGTAGTTTGGGAAGGCGAAGAGCTCTATGGAAGAGAAGGCAAAAGTCCCTGACCTGAACTACATTTCCCAGAATTCTTCTCAGTATCAGAAGCCTCAATCAGGGTAAATAAGGGAGAGGTGTGTCCTTCTGTAACAGCAGCCAGCCAGATTTCCAATGAATGGTTGAATCTGCAAAGAGGAGGACTTGCTGAGACTTCTAGTATGTAAATCTCTGTGCTGGGCTGGGAAGAAATCCCTACATGGAAGTTCTATTGGTTCATATGAGAGAGAGAGAGACATTTAAGGTGATCACTGTTGGGCCTTTTTTTAAAAAAATAAAAAAATAAAACACTTTTGTCAAAACTTTGAAAAATCCCTAAAATGAGTAGAGGTATGACTATTTCTGAAAGTCAGAGAGAATGATCCCTTGTTATCTTGTGTCACTATATCGAAAATTCAAGGACCGGGTTGTGGCACAGCTGGTTGGAAGTCAGCTGCATTAAAATCACTGTCCTGGCCATTTGTCTAGCTTGTTGTCGAGCTTTACAGCCCAAAAGACAGTTGCATCTGTCAAGTAGGAAATTCAGGTACTGCTTATGTGGGGAGGCTAATTTAACTAATTTACGACGCCATAAACATCTCCAGCAGTGTACAAAAGAATGAGGAAGTACTCCATCGGTGTCACAAGTGGATGGTGAAGCGACAGCTCCCCGGTGGCCGAAATTCGATGCATACTCTCATGAAGCTGGAAAGTTAAGTAGCCTCTGTGTGTCTGTCTATATATGTTATGTTTATGGCATTGTTTGCCATGTTTATGTGCATTGTGATCCGCTCTGAGTTCCCTGCGGGGTGAGAAGTGTGGAATATATATACTGTAAATAAATAATCTATATAAATAAAAATGTAATGTTCGTTTGTGGGATTAACATAACTCAAAAACCACTGGATGAATTGCCATCAAATTTGGCCACAAGACACCTACTAACACAAGGAGTGACCATCACTCAAAAAAACTGAGTTTGTCATTTGGGAGTTGTAGTTGCTGGGATTTGTAGTTCACCTACAATCAGAGAGCATTCTGACCTCCACCAGTAATGGAATTGAACCAAACATGACACACAGGACACCCATGGCCAACAGAAAACACCAGAAGGGTTTGGTGGGCATTTACATTGAGTTTGGGAGTTGTAGTACACCTACATCCAGAGAGCACTGTGGACTCAAACAGTGATGGATCTGGACCAAATTTGGCACAAACATTCCATATGCCCAAGTAGGAAGACAGATGGAGCTTGGGGGAAATAGACCTTGACATCTGGGAGTTGTAGTTACTGGGATTTATAGTTCACCTGCAATCGAAGAGCATTCTGAACCCCACGAATGATAGAATTGGGGCAAACTTCCCACACAGTACCCCTATGACCAATAATAGCATTATAGTACAAAGCAATCATATACATTATGCCATATATGTATAATAGGGCTGGGTGGTTTCGTTCGTTAATTTCGTAATTCGTTATTAATTCGTTATTTTTTTATAACGAAGCGATATTGAACCATTCAGGAGCAACTTAAAATCGAAACGAATTTTTAAAATTTATTTCGTAATTGTTTCGTAATTGTTTCATAATTGTTTCGAAATTGTTTCGAAATTGTTTCGTTATTATTTCGTTATTATTTCCGTATGTCTGGTGCAAGTTTTATGGTTGTTGTTTGTTTTATCAGTGATAAAAAATAAATTATCACACCAACAGTCAACAACAGAGGGAGAGGGAAGCTTCAGAAGTTCCCCCTGTCCCATTTGGAGGTTTTTTTAGCGTATTGCGCAATCGCGTCCGCCATTAACGAATCGATTCGTTATTGTTTCGAAATTGTTTCGTAATTTCTGAAATTTCGTAAATATCGAACTTTTTTAAAGAAAAATTTCGGAATTCTTTTAAAAAACGAAACGCAAAAACCCCTAAAAACGAATCGAGTTTAGAAACAAATTTTTCCGTGGTTGCACAGCCCACTGACAAATACTGTTTACCCACAAGCATAAAGAATTACATATATTAGAAACCAACACTTTCTCATTACTTTATTTTCCAGGTCACCAGACTGGGCCACAGCAACGTGTGGCAGGGGACGGCTAGTAAGTAAATAAGGACACAGCTCGCGTAGTATGGAGTGCCATTTCCTCAACCTGTTCCAAGGCACCTATAACCATAGGAAGTTCACCGGCTGTCGTGGAGGAGAATGCAGAAGGAGTCATGGCCCCCGAACCAAGCTACAAGCTCCAGCAGAGAAGCATTGGCGAAGCAACAGGTTTTGCATCTGTGGCCAGAGCAGCTGAGCAGAAGGTCTGGAAGAGAGAGAGAGAGAGAGAGAGGCAACCAGAGGGGCTGCCAAGGGAAGCCGTGGAGCAAGTGTTGCTTTGAGGTTTTCTCTTCCTCCATTTGGAAGAACATCTGTTGAGTTTTTGGCTTTCGCTCCCTGAATCAAAGGTGTGGACCGGGGTTGATTTTCTCTCTACTTAATAGGCATGTGCGATCAATTAAAAAAAGTTTCAAAAGTCATTACAAAACTAGGTAGAGCTGGCATTTCCTTTTTAAAGTATTTTTAAAGTATTCCGTGGCTATAACAAGAATAACAAAATTTTGTTACTTTTTTGTTAAGTAACTGAACAAGTAGGGGAAACTTCAGGGGCTCCTTTCCCCCTTGTTTTTAGAGCTTTCATGATGAAACTTATTATAATGTGTTGCAACTCAGAGTAAGCTTCACCTTGCTTCCAAACACCACCACACAAGAGCTGCAGTTTTATAGTTTATTGAGGAAAAAATCCAAGTCAAAATAAAGAATAAGAATTGCAAAGTTCCAAAGATTCGGGTAAAATGCAGAATACAGTTCCAAAGATCTTCAGGTCAAAACAAGGTACAAGCAAAGACAATTGTCCCAAGAATCACAATGCAAGAAATCCCAAGCATGCTACTTGCTAGCTAAGGTAATCCATGAACCTTCCAGGCTAATAAGCTACGTTGAACTGACACTTTTCCTTAGTTTGCAAGAAGCCTAAATACCTTTCTAACATGAAAACATTATGCTCTCACCAACATGAAAGCATTGCGATGACCTTGGCCCAAGCTGGCTTCCCATCTGCTGGCCAGGGGAGAACTCCACCTGACCCGCAAATCAAGACGAGCCTGCCGGGTCAGGTCACTATCAAGGCTTTCTGCACTTCCAGTATCAGTGTGGGAAGGAGGTAAAAGCCTCCCCACCTATACGCTATCTCTTTCATTAAAATTCTTCTGAGAACTGCTGTGTTGACTTTCCACTGTCTGTGGGAGCCTCAGAAAAAGACCTAGAAGCAGGCCCAGAGATCTGAGGCACAGAAAAAGAACTAGGAATCTGAATCCCATCATCCTCATCATCAGGGAACATCTCAGCCACAACAAATGGAATGTCACATTTTCCACTGTTAACCCACATAATTTCAGAACATTGCACCCATCAACTAATTTTAAGGGATTTTCTGATTTTTTTTTTAAAAAAACAAACAATATGTAGAGTTTTAAGAAATTATAAGAGCGATCTCCTTGAATTTTAGCTACAGAACACAAGATATCCAGGATATCAGTCCCTGGAAGTGTCAGAAAGATTCACACATCAATAGATTTTGGGGGATTTTTAAAAGTTTAGACAAAAATAATTTATCCCCCCAAGAAGCGACCACAGCAATCCCCTTGAATGCCTGCCTGTCTTTATGACACACAATTAACCACAAAACTACAAATATGACTTACTTACTTTAGTCCTCTTTGAAGATTCAATCATTTTAATTATTGTTATTAGACTGACTCTAAATGGCCGGTGCCATTGGGGCTTTCTACGAAGAGTCGGAGACGACTGAACGAATGAACAACAACAAATGCTGAGCAGAGTTGGGTGGGAGGCTGAGAACACAGCATTCTGGGAAACGTAGTTTAGGGCAGGGCCTTTTGCATTCTCTGCTACAGGGGGCCTCCCCTCCCAAACTACATATCCCAGAAGGCCGTGTTCTCAGCCTCCTGCCCAACTCTGCTAGTCCCGCCCCCAGCTGCCCTTCCTTGTGGCTATTGAACACCCCCCCCAAAAAAACAAACCCCCAGCCTTGGTTTAAAAACATTTTCTGTTCTCTTTGCTTTACCAAAGTTGCTTAATGCTTATACTGAAAATTAAACTGACCTTGGGACACATCCGAATGTCACCAAATCTTAACAAAAATCATTGGGGAGTGTTTCAATTCTAACCCACCCCCCACCTTTCCTGCATGTTTCTAATATTGATCTGTATGCACGAATTTAATAAATTTGATACGACTTACAAGGTGTAACGATATTTTTGCACACTTCTACTACTTAACAGCCTTGAAGAAGAGCGAGAGAGAGGAAAGGGTGCCCAAGACGGGGTTGCAACAGCCTCCGCCTTCAGCTGTGTGTTAACTGAGCTATGCAACTCTCGTGTTGAATGGTCATGCAAACTGACCACATAGGCACATTCACAATGCACGGGTGCATCCATATGCCATGTGTGTACATGTGCAATATACTCAACTACATTACTTAAAATTTAAACTGACCACCAGATGTTTTGTATTGGGCATCTCTATAGGAGAATCCATAAGGCACAGAGATGATTCTGGCACTGAATTTGGAGAAGCACAAAGGGGAAGAAACTGGGAGAAAAACAGAAGAAAGCAAATGGCCTTAAGGATTTTTCAAGGCTCCTTCTACACTGCCAAACCATCCAGATGATCAAATCAGATAATCCACATTATCTGCTTTGAATTGGATTATCCGAGTCTACACTGCCATGTAATCCAATTCAAAGCAGATAATCTGGATGTTATATGGCAGCGTAGGCGGGGCCCAAGACCAAGATGGAAACCTATGAACTCAAGAGATACAGGATATCTCTTCTCCAAAATGCTTTGGAACCAGAAGTGTTTTGGGTTTTTTTAATGGAATATTTGCATATTCATAATGGGACATTTTTGAGATGGGAGCTACATCTAAACATGACATTCATGTATATTTCCTATGCACTTTATATGGATAGCTTGCAGGTGATTTTATAAATGTTTAAAAAAATATGTTTAGCGCAAAAAACAAAGTTTGTGTATATTGAAGCATCCGAAAGCAAAGGTGACACAACCTCAGCCACTCATGTGGACAAGTCCAGGTGATTTTGGATTCCGGAAACCAGATAAAGATTTTGTTCCGTTTTGTCCTCCTTTGTCCCGCTTTGTCCCGCTTTGTCCCGCTTTGTTCCATTTTGTTCCATCTTCTGCCCCAGGCCTTCTTATCTCTCGTTGTGCCACAGCAGTTGCCATTCACAAGAGCTTGCAAACCTGAATTGTGTTTGCACAAACACACACACACGAGCCCCCCCTTCCCCCTCCCTTCCTCTGCTCTGAATTAGAGAGCATTTGGTACGGCTGTGTTCTGAGTATTTCCTCTCGAGAAACAAGCAGCTTCAAATTAAAGAACAAAAGAGAGAGAGAAGGAGCGAAGTATCAGGAGGGAATTAGCACAAGAGCAGGAATGATCCAGCTGCTGCTTCCAGTCCAGGACGCAAACTGGCCGTGACTCAGAGGCGCTGCCAACTCCGTGCTCACTATCAATTTCTCATCTGTCATTGAGACACAAGGCGAGGGCTGCGTGGCGGGCTCTCTCGATTACAGAAATGTTCCATCCCAATGTACGCTTCGGCTTGGAAACCTTCCTTTTGCAAAAAGAGGCCAGTTTGCAGGAAAGGAGAGGATAGGGAATGAACAAAGAAGGACTGACAACAACTAATGGCTGGAGCTGGTGTGGGGAGGAATATGCCGTCCTTATGCTAGCAATGGGATGACGCCGTGTGAGCTTGCAGTACAATGGGGAGCAATTACGCCGCATGCTTGTCATGAGGTGCCAAGGAGAAACTTGGGTTTATTTACCCGAAGGCATCCCAGGATGGGAAAAAGAGGCAGGCCGAGATCCTATGCTCAGGAGAGGAAGCATAACTCTACACTCATGCAGTGATGTGGCAGATGTCCCTCACTAGCTTGATGGCGAATTATGACAAGGTTCACAACACATTGCACATAATTGTTGGCAAGACGACCCTATGACAGGATGCCCTCAGGGTTATACCATAGTAAGAAATGACTTGAAGACACACAATAACTACAATGAAGACACCATAGGCAAGTCTATGTAGTGTTATGGTTTGAGAAGTAGATGAGAATTCTGGGAGATTAGGATTGCTTATCCATAGAAAGCCATTGGACAACCCTGGTGATGGAAACCCACTGGATGACCTTGGTCTTTCCCATGGAAACCCACTGGATGTTCTGGGGCTTTCCAATGAAAACTCACTGGGTGACCTTGGTCTTACCTGTAGAAATCTATTGGATGACCTTGGTCTTAACCATAGAAATTTATTGGATGACCTTGGTCTTACTCATAGAAACCCATTGGATGATCTTAGTCTTAATCATGGAAACCCGTCAGATGATCATAGTCTTACACCATAGAAATCCATTGGACAACCCTGGTGATGGAAACCCACTGGATGACCTTGGTCTTACCCATGGAAACCCACTGGGTGTTCTGGGGCTTTCCAATGAAAACTCATTGGGTGACCTTGGTCTTACCTGTAGAAATCTATTGGATGACCTTGGTCTTAACCATAGAAACCTATTGGATGACCTTAGTCTTAATCATGGAAACCCATCAGATGACCTTAGTCTTACTCCTGGAAACTCATTGGATGACCTTGTGTTTACCCACTGAAATCCACTAGATGATTTTAGTCTTACTTATGGAAACCCTTGGAATTTCCCATGAAAATTCACTGGATGACCTTAGTCGTACCCATGATCATAGTCTTTCCCATGGAAACCCATCTGACAACCTTGGGCTTCTCCATGGAAACCCACTGGGTGACTCTGAATCTCAGAGAAAGGTGATGGCAGACTTCTTCTAAAGAAATATCACCAAAGGGAGCTTGCATGGTGCAGTAATTTTAGTCTTATTTTGTCAGACCAGACCACAAATACCCACTTATCCCTGGAAACCCTTTGGATGATCTTGGCCAAGTCCTACTCTCAGTCTCGGAAGAGGGTCTCCTCTGAAGACACCTCATTA
>NW_026847882.1:45755641-45814065 GCF_025583915.1 Anolis sagrei ordinatus | reverse complement strand
GAAAACACCAGCGCAGGCTGATCTAATAAAGATCCCACTCAAGGAGGCCAAATGAAAGGCAGTGGAGTCTGAAAGGCAACTAATCGGATTGGATTGGCTCTTTTCGGCGTCTAATTTTACCTATCACCTGAGAAACCCTGAATCCATTCTTGTTTAGATACTGAATTTGTTCGTTTAATAGAACACGAGAGATAGCAAGTTGGGGAGAGGAGAATAATTGGGTTTTTTTCTTCATTTCTTGGCAAAATGGAATAGAAACAATTTGGAAATTGGAGATTTCACAGGCAGGTGCGGGTGCCTTCTTTCTCAGGAGAAGAGGGGAAAATAAAAAGCTACGGGACGGACAAAGAGAAAGGCAATGGGATGATGTGGCTTCAGAGTTGGACTGTGGGAGACCGGGGTCCGAATCCCCTCTCAGCCATATTGGAAACCCATTGGGTGGCCCTGAGTGTGCCATGCGCTCGCCTCTTCAAGGGAAAAGGAATGGTAGCAATGCACCAAATGAATGCACCTCGCCAAGAAAAACCACGCGATAGCTTTATCTTAGAGTTGCCATAAGTTGGAAATGATTTGAAGGCACATGCCTTCAACACTTACAACAACCACCACCACCACTTCCATCATTCAAATAGATCATGGAACATACTATCTTGCCACCGTATGGGCACAGCTATCAACTTCATATGATTGGTATCTCTGAACACTGAGTTTCCTTTTAGTGAAAGTGATCCATTGGAAGGTCTCAGGTCCAGATGGCAACTTGGTATGGAAATAATAATAATAATAATAATAATAATAATAATAATAATCACCACCATCATCATTAATACCCTGCTTTTTTCTCCACAAGGAGACTCAAAGAGATGTTGTTGTTGTTGTTATTATTATTATTATTATTATTTTATATTTATTTATCCCCATTTTTTCTCTCCACAAGGAGACTCAAATAAACTGTTGTTGTTGTTGTTGTTGTTGTTGTTGTTGTTATTATTATTATTATTATTATTATTATTTATACCCTGCTTTTTCTCTCCACAGGCAGACTCAAAGAGACTATAATTATTGTTATGTTTATTATTTTTATTGATACCCTACCTTTTTGTCTCCACAAGTAGACTCAAAGAGATGTTGTTGTTGTTATTTTTATTATTATTACTAGTAGTAGTAGTATTAATATCTCACTTTTTCTCTCCACAAGGAGTCTCAAAGCAGCTAGTTTCTATTATTATTATTATATTATTATTAGTATTTATACCCCACTTTTTCTCTCCACCAGGAGTCTCAAAGCAGCTATGTTTCTTCTTCTGTTATTATTATTATTATTATTATTATTACACTTTATTTATATTCCGCTTTATCACCCTGGAGGGACTCGGAGCAGATTACAGTGTACAGATATAAGGTAAACATTCAATGCCTTTTACACAGTGAACAAATGACATCCAATACACAGAGAGATAAAGGCCTTCCCCTTCCATCTCCGGCAACTGGAGGCAAGTCTCAACTCCGGCCATGGGGAGGTGCTCTTGTTCCATTTTTCCATGCTGAGGAGTCCATTGCCTATAGACTTCTCTGACTGTGTTGCCAGCATGTCTGCATGGTGTGCCCTTTTACTTTCCTGCTATTGATCTACTCGCACTAGATGATTTTGAACTGCTAGGTTGGCAGAAACTAGAGCTGACAGTCGGGAGCTCATCCTGACTTGCGGCTTCGAACTGCTAACCCTCTGGTCAGCAGATATCCTTCAGCTAACGGTTTCAACCACTGCGCTACTGCAGCTACTACTTATTAGTTCATTTGGTTGCCTTTCATTGAAGGCTATACCGATTATTTCATATTGTTATGAGGGGTATTTTTTAAGTAAGGTCCATATTGTTGTAGACACTAGTAGTTCGCACGCATACCTCAACGAGCACGTGCGTGGTGTACCGGCATGCCTCGGGAACAACTGTGCTCAGTTTCCGCTCTGTAGCTCACCTGTACGGTTCTGTTCTGTGCTTTAGAAATGTTTAAGACTCTCAACTCACCCTCCGCATGTGAGGTTCGCTCAGTGATACGTTTTTTTGTCAGCAAGGAACCTGCCTGCTGCAGAAATTCATCAACAGATTTGTGAAGTGTACGGTGATACTGTTATGAGTGAAAGCAAAGTGCGTAAGTGGGTACGACAATTCAAAGATGGCCGTGACAACGTCCATGATGAGGACCGCTCTGGTCGCCCTTCTTTGATTACAGACGATTTGGTGGCTTCAGTTGAAGCGAGGATTCGTGAGAACAGGCGCTTCACAATAACAGGTCTCTCAAACGAATTTCCTGACATGTGTCGAGATCAGTGCTTTACAACATTGTCTCTGAACACCTAAAGTTTAGGAAACTGGCTCCCGTTGGGTCCTGAAACTCCTAACAGAGGACCACAAAAACCAAAGATTTGAGTGTGTGATCAAATCAAATCATCTGTAATCAAAGAAGGGCAACTGGAGCAGTCCTCATCATGGACGTTGTCACGGCCATCTTTGAATTGTCGTATCCACTTACGCACTTTGCTTTCACTCATCACAGTCTCACCGTACACTTCACAAATCTGTCAATGAATTTCTGCAGCAGGCAGGTTCCTTGCTGACAAAAACCGTATCACTGAGCGAACCTCACATGCGGAGGGTGAGTTGATAGTCTTAAACATTTTTAAAGCACAGAACAGAACCGTACAGGTTAGCTACAGAGCGGAAACTGAGCACAGTTGTTCCCCAGGCATGCCGGTACATGACACACGTGCTTGTTGCGGTATGCGTGTGAACTACTAGTGTCTACAACAAAATGGACCTTACTTAAAAAATACCCCTCGTACATGCACTGGACACTTGAAAACATGGAGACCATTGTGGTCTTCAAGGAATGTCTTCTACTAAGCGCCCCACAAATTGGCCTGTTGGTGTGCCTCTTCCTTTCTGAAATTTCAATACCACCAGACCATGGTTTGTTTGCTTTGCTTTCCTTTCCGCCTCTCTTTCGTTTTGCCGTGCAACGCGTTTCCTGAAGGCTGTGATGAATTCTGCGGAGAAGAAGGAGGCGCGCTCCCACCTGGGCCGCTCGCAATGAAAGAAGAGCGGATGAGAAAGCCTGGGATTCCTCTCTTCCCCGTTCTCCGGCCGATTATTCACGGCAAAGACAAATATTTTATCAAAGAGTTGGAGAAATAAACATGATTATAGCTCAAGGGCACCCGTGAGTTTTGGGAATATATATATATTTATAGATGTATATGTATATATCTCGACGCCAAAAAACAATGTGGGATGTTATCAGGAGAGACGGCATCACAATGCACACCTGACAAAGGTAATTTTTGTGGCGTTGAAGCTGCTTCGGGAAGCAGAATTATTTTGCTGGGCTCGGAAAGCCTTTATAAGATCAGGAAATGAAGGCGTGGAAGAAAAGTGGACAGACTGTTCTCCTCCGCTCCGTTTTGGATCTGCGGAGTCATCATAAGAGGCGTCAGATCCTCCTTGCAGAAATAGTCTATGTGTATTTCGCTCAGGGATTCACTTCTTTCAACAAGGCCTGTTATTCACAAGGGACTGTGGCTGTGACAGGTAAAGTGGCATCAAACTGCATTAATTTTTCAAGTATAGGTGCAGATGTATTGCAAAGTTTGTTTCGTGGCACAATTTGAAATGACTGATTTTGAATATTAAAAGTTTTATAAAATCATCATCATCACAAACAGGAGGTCCCAGTGGTGCAGTGGGTTAAACCCCTATGCCGGCAGGACTGAAGACCGACAGGTCACAGGTTCAAATTCGGGGAGAGCACGGATGAGCTCCCTCTGTCAGCTCCAGCTCCTCATGCGGGGACATGAGAGAAGCCTCCCACAAGGATGATAAAACATCAAAACATCCGGCGTCTCCTGGGCAACGTCCTTGCAGACAGTCAATTCTCTCACACCACAAGCAACTTGCAATTTCTCAAGTTGCTCCTGACACGACAAAAAAAAATCATAAACAACAACTGAAAGACTGAATCTTCCTACACAAGACATGATTAAGGGTATGGATAGCCTTTAAAGTTCAGACTAAAATCTGGAGCAGATACACTCTCAGGGAGGTCCACCAGCCTTCAACAACAACAACAACTACTACTACTACTACTATTACTACTACTACTACTATTATTATTTGAAACACAACAAGATGAGTCCACAGCAGACACTCTGCTGGCTGTTGTATTGGATCACACGTCGGACCCTTCCCAAGAGACTATTATTATTATTATTATTATTATTATTATTATTATTATTATGTGAAACACAACTAGATGAGTCAACAGCAGACACTCTGCTGGCTGTTGAATTGGATCACACATCGGACACTTCCCAAGTGTCTAGGCCTGTGTCATGTATCAGCGAATAATGTGTGCAGATCCCAGTAAGCTGGCCTTTTGCAGCTAACAGGTGGTAATTTTGTCAGTGCCCATTGTGTTTAAGTGCAGGCCAAGGTCTTTAGACTCTGCACCCAGTGTGCCGATCACCACTGGGACCACCTTGACTGGCTTGTGCCAGAGTCTTTGCACTTCGATCTTTAAATCTTCATATCGTGTCAGTTTTTCCAGTTGTTTCTCTGCAATCCTGTTGTCACCTGGGATTGCGACATCAACGATCCATACTTTGTTTTTTAACACGATTGTGAGGTTAGGAGTATTATGCTCCAAAACTCTCTCTGTCTGAATCCAGAAGTCCCAGAGGAGTTTGCTGTGTTCATTCTCTGTTTGGTGTGTTCATTCTCTTTTTCTGGCTTGTGATCCCACCCATTCTTTGTCGCAGGCAGATGGTATTTGTGGCACAAGTTCCAATGAATCATCTGAGCAATGGTGTTGTGCCTCTGCTTGGAGTCTGTCTGTCTGCACGATCTTCTTGCAGAAACTGAGGATGGGATCTATTGTTTCATCTGCTTCCTTGCAGAGTCTACATTTGGGATCTGTTGTTGCACTAATAATAATAATAATTTGTATTATTATTACATATTATTATATTTATTATATTTATTATTGTTGAATTATATTATTATGTTATAAATAATAATAATAATAATAATAATAATAATAATAATAATAATAATAATAATACAAATTATTATTATTATTATCCCACTTTTTCTCTCCCTAAGGAGACTCACTTTCTGGGACGTTTGAGCTGAAATTGAGAATGTCTTCCCAAGATGGTCCTTCATAGTGACTTTTGATCCAACTCTTTGAAATATTGCACCTCTCTATACAAAGCAGTGCATAGCTTATAGGGCAGGGATCATCCCTCTAAAGTCTACACTAAAAGCTGGAACAGATACACTTTTAGGAAGATCATTCAGTCTTGGATTTCTGAACATAAATTATGAAGCTGACCTTCATAAAGACTTCTGATTAATCCAACATCTCAACTATCTGAAATACGATGTAGAATCATAGAATCCTAGAGTTGGAAGAGACCTCATGGGCCATCCAGTCCAACCCCATTCTGCCAAGAAGCAGGAATATTGCATTCAGATCACCCCTGACAGATGGCCATCCAGCCTCTGTTTAAAAGCCTCCAAAGAAGGAGCCCCCACTACACTCCCTCTGGGGCAGAGTTCCACTGCATTTCTATATACAAGAGAGTGCCTGGGTTAAAACCATAGGTTGTCCCTTTAAAGCTTACACTAAAATCTGGGAGAGACGTACTCTTGTGAAGGGCAACCAACCTTCACTTCCTTGGATTTCTGAGCCAAAATGATGAATGTCCTCCAAAGGTAGTCCTTCATAGTGACCTTTGATCCATCCAACATCCCAACTATCTGAAAGACAGCATCTTCTTATACAACAACAACAACAACAACAAATGTATTACCTGCCTCTCCTTGCAGATACACTTTTATGGGGATCTACCAGCCTTGCTGTGCTGGGATTTCTGAGCAGAAACCATGAATGTCCTCCATAGGTGTAAGCCACCCTGGGTTGAGAAGGATGGGATATAAATGCAATCAATCAATCAATCAATGTATTGCCTGACTCTTTGCAGATGCACTTTTATGGGGTCTTCCCAATGTGGTCCTTCATAGTGACCTTTGATCCACCCAACACCCCAACTATCTGAAAGACTGCATCTTTCTATACAACAACAACCACAACAAAAACAACACATGTATTACCTGCCTCTCCTTATAGATACATTTTTATGGAGGTCCACCAGCCTTTCTTTGCTGGGATTTTTGAGCTGAAATGATGAATATCCTGCAAAGCTGGTCTTTCATAGTGACCATTGATCCATCCAACATCCTAACTATCTGAAAGATTGCATCTTCCTATACAACAACAACAACAACTGCATTACCTGACTCTCCTTGCAGATGCACTTTTTAAGGGGTCTCCCCAAAGTAGTCCTTCAAAGTGACCTTTGATCCATCCAACATCCCAACCATCTGAAAGACTGTATCTTCCTATACAACAACAACAACAACAACAACAACAACAACAAGAATTGTATTACCTGACTCTCCTTGCAGATGCACTTTTTATGGGGTCTTCCCAAAGTGGTCCTTCAAAGTGACCTTTGATACATCCAACATCCCAACCATCTGAAAGACTGCATCTTCCTATACAACAACAACAACAACAACAACAACAACAACAAGAATTGTATTACCTGACCCTCCTTGCAGATGCACGTTTTATGGGGTCTTCCCATAGCGGTCCTTCAAAATGACCTTTGATACATCCAACATCCCAACCATCTGAAAGACTGCATCTTCCTATACAACAACAACAACAACAACAACAACAACAAGAATTGTATTACCTGACCCTCCTTGCAGATGCACGTTTTATGGGGTCTTCCCAAAGTGGTCCTTCAAAGTGACCTTTGATCCATCCAACATCCCAACCATCTGAAAGACTGCATCTTCCTAACAACAACAACAACAACAACAACAACAGTATTACCTGACTCTCCTTGCAGGTGCACTTTTTATGGGGTCTTCCCAAAGTGATCCCTCAAAGTGACCTTTGATCCATCCAACATCCCAACCATCTGAAAGACTGCATCTTCCTATAGAATATTATTATTATTATTATTATTATTATTATTATTATTATTATTATTAACAATAATTGTATTTCTTACCTCTCCTTGCAGTTGCACTTTTATTTATTATTTATTTATTATTTATTTATTTGCTTTATTTCTATACCGCATTTTTCAGCCCAAACAGGCGACTCAATGCGGTTTTGGGTCCACCAGCCTTCATTTGCTGGGATTTCTGAGCTGAAATGATGAATGTCCTCCCAAGGTGGTCCTTCATATTGGCATTTGATGTGTCCCCCATCCATGGATGAAAGATGGAGTCTCCATTCCCTCTCCTAGGGTGTCCATAAGGAGACCTTGACCAAGAGGACTTGGCTTTGGGCCGGTCAATGGCATTTTTCATGATAATTGGTGCATTTAGCAGGGAAAGGGCAAGATGGATGGCGGGCTGAGATAATAGGCACTGCTGGACCTTTAAATCATTGGCCGGGCAACTTGCAGGTTGCCTGCTTCCCAAACTTTCTGAAAGAGAAGGCAACATCTGGAGGCGGCTCCGTTTGTTCTGGATGTTGCTCCGATGAATGATGCACTCAGACAATTTTCTGCCTTATCATAAATTCCGCAAACTCATGAACTTTGCAATCTCTCAAGCTCGGCGCTATCTGGGAACCACTTATCTTCTGCTGAAAGCAATATAAAAACAGATGGCAAAGATTGCATCGAGTGATAAATCAATGGCACTCCTGCCACTTGCTCGGCGGACAGACTGGTGGAGACTCCCAAGTTGAGACCGAAAAACACGTTCGGATGGCGAGGAGAAGGCGGAGCGGACGGCGCGGGAAGGAGGGGACTCAATCTCAGGGCAGCAAAAACACTAAATTGACATTTTGTGGGGCCCGTGCATTTCAAGATGGATGGCGAGGATCACAGGAGATACTTCTAGATCAGGCCTGGGCAAACTTTGGCCCTCTCTCCAGGTGTTTTGGACTCCAACTCCCACCATTCCTGAAGGTTTTTCCTTTCCTTTCCTTTCCTTTCCTTTCCTTTCCTTTCCTTTCCTTTCTTTTCCTTTCCTTTCCTTTCCTTTCCTTTCCTTTCCTTTCCTTTCCTTTCCTTTCCTTTCCTTTCCTTTCCTTTTCCTTTCCTTTCCTTTCCTTTCCTTTCCTTTCCTTTCTTTGCCCCTTTCCTTTTCCTTGAACTGCTGAGGGGGAAAAGGAAGGGGCCTGAGGCTGTTAGGAATGGTGGGAGTTGGAGTCCAAAACACCTGGAGGGCCTAAGTTTGCCCAGGCCTGATCTAGATCTACAGAGGATATTTCTTCGGAGTTGATGTCAATACTACTACTACTACTACTACTACTGCTGCTGCTACTGCTACTACTAATACTTTATTTATACCCCGCCACCATCTCCCGTAGGGACTTGGGGAGTCTTACAAATAGCACATAAAGATGGCATACATAAAATACATAATACATAGAATAAAATACAACATGAAAATCATAATAACATTGCATAAACTAGGTATATGACTTTAAGTGATATTATGTCATTCTACTTTTAATGGCACTATGCTAATTCATGAATCCGATGACCGACAAAGGCACTCATATTATCGCAAAGTAATGAAGAACACGGGAGCCGCTCATCGGATTTGTACAACCGAGACTCTCTGTTGCCGCTGCTTTGCATTGACTTCCATGCAGTTATGCAATGCAACTTCTGCACAACCAAATTAACAATATTTAATATAGTCTATCTATCTCTATATCTATCTGTATCTCTCTCTATATATTGCAGGAGTTCCTTGGACAATTATTGGACAAGGTTGAGAAACCTAGGCTGCATCTACATTGTAGAATTAATGCAGATTGATCCCACTTCAACTATCCTGGCTGGTTTTACCAGGTCTTTAGCCTTTTCTGGTGCCTTACTGAACTGTACATAATAATAATAATAATAATAATAATAATAATAATAATAATAATAATCTTTATTTATACCCCACCACCATCTCCCCAAAGGGACTCGGGGCGGCTTACATGAGGCCAAGCCTATACAACAAATTACAATAAAATAAGATACAAGTTACATTAAAATAAACAACATTGCAGAAAAATACAGAACATATGACTACATTCAATGTGTTAGGCCTTGACAGTCAAAGGTGTGTCAAACTGCATTAATTCCACAGTGTAGATCAGTGGTTCCTAACCTGTGGTCCATGGACCACCAGTGGTCCACAAGAACTAAAATATGGTCCGCAGACTCAACATTAATACACCGTTGCAATGAAAGAGACTTGTGAAACCCTCTTATTGTGTCGAAGCTTATTAAATATGGTTTTCTGTGGGTGAGCAGATGGCGACTACTGGATGGCATATGTTCTGTATCAGAAACTAGAGCTGATGTGGTCTATCCATTGCAATTTTCTGAATCAGCACCCTAAATAACCACACCAAATCTAAAGTTGACCAAAAATTGATTCGTAACCCTTTTGGTACTAATGTTGGAGAGGGGTCTTGGACAGTAATGGCTCCCAAAATGACCCATTTAAGGTGGAATCATTTGTCAATCAGGGATGTGTTATTTCCCCAACCTTATTTTCCATCTTCATCGCTATGATACTGCACCTTGTTGATGGGAAGCTTCCCAGCGGAGTGGAAATCTGGCAAGCTGTTTAACCTCAGCAGACTGAAAGCCAAAACCAAGGTCACAGCAACATCTGTTATAGAACTCCAGTATGCTGATGACAACGTCATCTGTGCAGATTCAGAAGAAGATCTACAAGCCACTCTAAACACCTTTACAGAAGCATACGAGAAGCTTGGCCTGTCATTGAACATCAAGAAAACCAAAGTGCTCTTCCAGCAGTCACCAGACATCCCTTCCCCAATGCGAGCGCAGCATTTTTCCGAATGAAGCAGAGAGTGTTTGAGGACTGGGACATCCGTAGGGAGACCAAGGGACTTGTCTATAAATCTATTCCCCTCCCAACCCTGCTATACGCCTGCGAGACGTGGACTGTCTACAGACGTCACATGCAACTCCTGGAACGATTCCATCAGTGCTGCCTCTGGAGAATCCTACAAATCTCTTGGGAAGATAAGTGGACAAACGTCAGCGTGCTGGAAGAAGCAAAGACCACCAGCATTGAAGCCATGGTCCTCTGCCATCAGCTCTGCGGGACCGGCCACGTTGTGTGGATGCCTGACCACCATCTCCCCAAGCAGTTGCTCTACTCCGAACTCAAGAATGGAAAAAGGAATGTTGGTGGACAGGAAAAGAGATTGAAAGATGGGCTCAAAGCCAACCTTCAAAACTCTGGCATAGACACTGAGAACTGGGAAGCCCTGGCCCTTGAGTGCTCCAACTGGAGGTCAGCTGTGACCAGCAGTACTGCAGAATTTGAAGAGACACAAATGGAGGGTGAAAGAGAGAAACGTGCCAAGAGGAAGGAGCGTCAAGCCAACCCTGACCGGGACCACCTTCCACCTGGAAACCAATGCCCTCGCTGAGAGAGAAGATGCAGGTCAAGAATACGGAATACAGAAAACTGATCCTGGAAGACTATCCTATTCGGCCAAGGAGGGATCACCTAAGTAAGGAAGTGGAGAGAGGTCCCTGGTCAAAGTGGTCCCTGGTCAAGTAGTCCCTGTTCAAAAGAAGGTTGGGAACCAATGGTGTAGACGCATCCTTAGAGAGAGCAACACAAGGCGGAGATCTAGTGAATGAGCCACGGTCGGCAAACGGCACCCTTTTGCTTTCAGAGACATCTTCCCATCAGAGAGATGTGGAAGAAAATAAAACGTATTCTGCTGTTGCTGCTGGTTGACTCGTCTCATTAATAACCTGCAAACATCCCGCCATATGTTGTGTGTGGTTCTTTTTTATTATTATTATCATCACTTGACTCGAATCATTACGACTTCATTTCAGAGGGGCCCGGAGTAAATGAACAGCCATTCGGAAGGTTATTTAACTATTAAAACAACGATTAATTAAAGTTTGCCAAGTCTGAGGAGCTGGGGAGGATAAAGAGGCACTAAGTAAATATCAGTTATTATTTAATAAGGAGGGAGTGATTGAAACGTTCCACATCGGAGCCGCGTTTCCCAGAAAGGATGAGGAGGAAAAGAGGATCTGCTCTGCGTCAAACTGTTTGGATGGCCACTGAGTTGCCAAGGAGCGGACAGAGCTTCATTGCCAAGCGCTTATGGAATCAGGAGAGGAAGCCGCTGACTGAGTTCAACAGGGAATAGCAATCACCCTTATTAATTCTGTTGTTGTCTTCTTCCACCTCCGCCTTCCCACTTAGCCAGGCAGCCAAATTCCATATTTCTTGTCTTGGAAATAGGAATTGCAGCAGTCATTAGGGTTTGCTTCACACGCAAGGGGAATACGATTGCTGGTCTCCTTCCAAATGCAATGGCGAGTCTAATATATGAATCAGCTTAGAATCATAGAATCAAAGAGTTGGAAGAGACCTCCTGGGCCATCATCCAGTCCAACCCCATTCTGCCAAGAAGCAGGAATATTGCATTCAAACCACCCCCCCACAGATGGCCATCCAGCCTCTGTTTAAAAGCCTCCAAAGAAGGAGCCTCCACCACACTCTGGGGCAGAGAGTTCCATTGCTGAATGGCTCTCACAGTCAGGAAGTTCTTCCTTGTGTTCAGATGGAATCTCCTCTCTTGTAGTTTGAAGCCATTGTTCCACATCCTAGTTTCCAGGGAAGCAGAAAACAAGCTTGCTCCCTCCTCCTCCCTGTGGCTTCCTCTCACATATTTATACATGGCTATCATATCTCCTCTCATCCTTCTCTTCTTCAAGCTAAACATGCCCAGCTCTTTAAGCCGCTCCTCATAGGGATTGTTCTCCAGACCTTTTATCATTTTAGTCGCCCTCCTCTGGACATATTCCAGCTTGTCAAAATCTCCTTTCAATTGTGATGCCCAGAATTGGACACAATATTCCAGGTGTGGTCTAACCAAGGTGGAATAGAGCATGGGGAGCATTACTTCCTTAGATCTAGACACTATGCTCCTATTGATGCAGGCCAAAATCCCATTGGCTTTTTTTGCTGCCACATCACACTCCTGGCTCGTGTTTAACTTGCTGTCCACAAGGACTCCAAGATCTTTTCCACACGTCCTGCTCTCGAGCCAGGCAAGAACTCTCCAAGAACTCTCAAAGATGGAGCTTTGAGAGCAATGTAGCTCTCCAGGGTGCTGAACCTGCTCACCAAAGGAGCTTCAGCACCTCAAAGAGCAGCCAGCCTGCTCTCAGAAATGGAAAACAACACTATGTAACAAAATTTGAAAAATGTTCTTTTCCTGCTTTGAAAGTGCTATTCCTGTTTAATTGTGCAGTACTTAGTTGGAACGTAGTTGTGATACTCTGTAAACGTCATTATTTTTGTGGCACAAACTATGATGACTCGATGATGAGCGATTCATTGAAAAACTATCACAAATTGTGCCATAGCAGGATGCCCCTTCCAGAGAAACAAAGTTTGTGCAGTTTAATAAACTTTCACCGTATTTTTATGGTAGAACCTATTAGGAAATGGCATTGATAACCCCAGAACACAAATCATGTTACACATTGTAATTGAAATCCCCTCTCCTTCATTCCTTCTGGGAGCGTCTCGAAGAAATGTGGTCTAATCCCCATTCCTATTCTCTCTCTTTTCTACTTCTCTATGCTTTCCTTCTTCAACTAGGAAACAGTCAGAGAACCACATGGCGTGTTTACTGATGCCATTTTTCAGGGTGTGATCATATCCAGGATGGAAAGGAACCTTCTTAGATCGAAGTCAACCATTGGTCAAGAGGTTGCATGGTCCAGAAGTTTCTTTACATTCTTAGCAATAGGGGGTCATCAGTTGTCCAATGGCGAATGTCCAACCACATTGACCAATTCATGATGCATTGAAGGAAATTGGGCAGGTCACACTCTCTTAGGCTCTGAAGAAGACAGTGACAAACCTCTTCTTAACAAGTCTTGCCAAGTAAACCCCACAGTAACTTCACCTTAGGGTTGCTATCTCAATTTCATTGCATCAATGGGTCTCAACTGGAGTAGACCAAGAAATAACACATTGAATGGAGAATCAATACAAATTGCAATCCTGTTGCTTCAGTGAGTCTCAACTAGAGTAGACCAAAGAAATAACACATTGAATGTAGAGTCAACACCTATCTAAACCCCATTGCATCAATGGGTCTTAACAAGAGTAGACCAAAGAAATAAGACACTGAATGTAGAGTAGACCAAGGAAATAAGACATCTATCTAAACCCCATTGCATCAACAAGGGTAGAACAAAGAAATAAGACATTGAATGGAGAGCAAACACTTACCTAAATCCAATTGCATCAATGGTCTCAACTAGAGTAGACCAAAGAAATAATACATTGACTGCAGAGACAACACCTATCTAAATCCCATTGCATCAATGGATCTCAACTAGAGTAGACCAAAGAAATAACACATTGAATGTAGAGTCAACACCTATCCAAACCCTATTGCATCAACGGATCTTAACGAGAATAGACCAAAGAAATAAGACATTGAATGGAGAGTCAACATCTATCTAAATCCCATTGCATCAATGGGTCTCAACTAGAGTAGACCAAAGCAATAAGACATTGAATGCAGAGTCAACACCTATCTAAACCCCATTTCATCAATGGGTCTTAACAAGGGTAAAACAAAAAAATAAGTCATTGAATGGAGAGTCAACACCTATCTAAATCCAATTGCATCAATGGATCTACTTTAATTGGGAGTACAAATAGGATCGAGGTCCTGCTTAACATTGCTTCTGCGAAATCTTACCAACATCAATCTTAAACTGGAGTGAGGGAAGGGGGACGAAACTATCTGAGCCTTTGAGACAAGAAAGGCAGAACAAACAAAACAAATGAATATGGAGCAGAGAAGCCAAGCTGTAAATCAGAGGATGAGAAGGAAGGGGGAGGCTGACAATGTTTCTTAAAAAACAAACCCAGAAAATGAGAGGGTGCCATGTAACCACCATGCGGAGACAATAATCGCTAATCAAGTCAAAGTTTCATTCTAATCAGTTCAGTTGTTAAAGCGGAGAGAGGGAGAGAAGCCGCAAATGTCTGGGTTTGAAGCATTTCCATTCATTACGGCTGACGGCGGCAGAGCCATTGCTGGGGCTGAGCTGTCATTACGGCCCTTGTTTGCCTCAAGTTCCAAGATGCAGACCTGTTGTTTACCACTGGAAATGGAAAACAACGACAAAGGCACACTCAGACACACCTCACAATGATGTTCCTGGCATGCTATTTGGCCCGTGGCCACCAATCCCTCGCTGGGCAAACGTCTTCCTGGCTTTAAGGCTACCCAAGGTGCTTTGGAAAGGTTGGAAGCCATTTATGGACTTTTTGAGCAAGAAGACCAGTCCAATTGCAAGCATTTGTGGTTCCGGGTGTGAATAATCCCAGTTAGAGCTCAAAGACAAAGCCTGTTGGTCTGGAATCATAGAATCAAAGAGTTGGAAAAGACCTCCTGGGCCATCCAGTCCCACCCCATTCTGCCAAGAAGCGGGAATATTGAATTCAAATCACCCCTGACAGATGGCCATCCAGCCTCTGTTTAAAAGCTTCCAAAGAAGGAGCCTCCACCACACTCCGGGGTAGAGAGTTCCACTGCTGAACGGCTCTCACAGTCAGGAAGTTCTTCCTCATGTTCAGGTGGAATCTCCTCTCTTGTAGTTTGAAGCCATTGTTCCATTGCGTCCTAGTCTCCAGGGAAGCAGAAAGGAAGCTTGCTCCCTCCTTCTCCCTGTGGCTTCCTCTCACATATTTATACATGGCTATCATATCTCCTCTCTGCCTTCTCTTCTTCTGGCCAAACACCCCCAGATCATGGAAAGGGATCTTGAAAGTACTTAGGGTGTATCTACACAGCAGAATTAATGCAGTTTGATTCTGCTTTAACTGTCCTTTCACAATGCTATGGAATCCTTGGAGTCATCATTTGACAAAGTCTTGTGCCTTCTCTGCCAAAGAAACTTGCAGTATTCAATAACATTGAGTTATAGCACTTCAAGCAATGCCAAACTGCATTGATTTTGCAGTGCAGATGCACTCAGAATTCTCCCCAGGGCTTCCAACTTCACTTCCACCTGGCACTGGCTATAACAATAGGTCACAAAATTTGAAAAATGTTCTGTTTGAAAGCGTTATTCCGGTTCAATTGTTCTGTCCTTACTTTGAAAGTAGTTGTTCTAGTCTGAAAATTTCATTTTTGTGGCTGCCAAAAAATTTGAACGAAAATGATTTGTAATATTCGATGGTCCATTTCATATAGTCTCTGAAAACAGAATGGGTGGGAGGGAACTGAGACCGCCATGGTTGCCTTAGTGGATGATCTTCGCAGAGAGCTTGACAGGGGGAGTGTGTCCCTGTTGGTTCTCCTGGACCCCTCAGCGGCCTTCGATACCGTAGATCATGATATCCTTCTGGGGTGCCTTGCGGGGATGGGTCTTGGAGGTACTGTTCTGCAGTGACTCCAGTCCTTCCTGGAGGGTCGTACCCAGAAGGTGTTGCTGGGGGACTCCTGCTCGGCTCCACAGCCATTGTCCTGTGGGGTCCTGCAGGGCTCAGTATTGTCCCCCATGTTGTTTAACATCTACATGAAGCTGCTGGGTGAGATCATCCAGAGTTTTGGAGTTTGATGCCATCTGTACGCAGATGATGTCCAACTCTATCACTCATTTCCAACAGATGCTAAGGAGGCTATCCAAGTCCTGAACCGGTGCCTGGCCTGTGATGGTCTGGATGAGGGCGAGCAAATTGAAGTTGAATCCAGACAAGACAGAGGTCCTCCTGGTCAGTTGCAAGGCCGAACAGGGCATAGGGTTACAGCCTTCACTTCACTTTATTTCTTAATTAGTTGCTCTCCACCAAGGTGCTCTGAGCGACCTACAACGCAAAATAGCATTTACACAATATAAAAACATTCCACATCAAAACATTCAACAGTGACTATTTGGCAAATTAGATCTGATGACTTAAATGCACAACCAAACAGCCAAGTCTTGAGCGCTTTTACAAAAGGTTGCAACTCTGACATTGCTCTAACATACGTAACCACAAATGTCTCCAAATCTGGGAGGTGAAGGGCAGGGTTCAGCAAAGCTGGTCAGTGGGGTGCTGAGAGATGACGCATCCACCCCTTCCAACCAGCAAATCCAGGGTGAAAACTACATGTAAGTTTCACAGTGGTGTTCCCATTTCTATTTTTAGGGGTGATGAACACTCGTTGGACTGTTAGGGGTATAGTGTCCAAATTTCGTGTCAATTCATCCAGTGGTTTCTGAGTTCTGTTAATTCCACAAACAAACATTATGTTTTTATTTATTTTGTTTGTTTATACTTCATGTTTTCGCTCCACAAGGAGACTCAGAGCAGCTTTGCATAGGAGCAAAAGAGATGGAAAAACCCATCCTTGTTGGTCACAGACTTATACCAAGAGAGCCATGCTTTGTGCCTGCTTGACCTCCGTATTGAGCCAAGATCTCAAAGTGTGTGGCCAGTCACCTTTGGCTCCCAACCATGGCCATGCCCCTAATTAAACTTCCAGTGTGCTTCTTGCAAAATAACACACCAAAGCGATTAGTTATCAGTGCATAAGATTCATGGCGTCGCTGCTCCCCAAGATAAAGTCATAATTCCAAAGCGGCTTCCCGAATGGCAATTTATTCCAGTAGTAAAACACCGAGAAGGTAAATCATGGAGAGCATAATCACTTCTTTTCTTTCTTGTAAATCACGCTAACGTGCTGGGGTTTTGGATATTTGGGGTGAGGGAGAGGAAGGAGCCAGAGAGGGGAGGACCCTCAGTTTGTGTCAGTGGGAGGGAAAGATGGCCTAGGAGTGAATCTACACTGCAGCTTTAATACAGTTTGACATAACTTTAACTGCAATGGCTCAATGCTATGGGATTGTGGGAGTTGTAGTTTGGTGAAGCACTGGCACTCTTTGGCAGAGAAAGCCAAGACCTTGAAAAACTAAATTCAATATTTATTTATTAACATGCACATAACAACACAGCACACGTGCACATTAGGTCCAAGTATCTGGGATTCGTCTCTGAATCTTGGGCTCTTCCCAATTATAACATTATTATAAAATTTACTAGCTGTACCTGCCACACGTTGCTGTGACCAACCCTCCCTCTTTCTCTCCTTCCTTCCTTCCTTCCTTCCTTCCTCTTCCTTCCTTCCTTCCTTCCTTCCTTCCTTCCTTCCTCCCTTCCTCCCTCCTCCTTTCTCCTTCTCTCCTTCCTTCCTTCCTCCCTCGTCTTTTTCTTTCTTTCTTTCTTTCTCTTTCTCTTCTTCCTTTCTTCCCTTCTTTCCTTCTTCCTCTTTTTCTTTCCATTCTTCTTTCTTCCTTCTCTACCTGTTTCTTTTCCTTCCTTTGCTCTTTGGTTACATCCTTCCTTGTCTCTTCTTTCTTCCTTCCCTCCCTCTTTCCTTCCTTCTCTCTTACTTTTTTTTCCTTCTCTCCTTTCTTCTCTACCTTCTTTCTTTCTTCTTCTTCTCTCTTTTTCCCTCTTTCTCCCCCCTCTCTCCCTCCTTCTCTCCTTCCTTCCTCTACTTTCTCTTTCCTTCTTTCTCTCCTTCCCTCCTTCTTTCCCTTCTTCTTTCCCTCTCTTTCTCTCTCTCCCTCCTTCTCTCCTTCCTTCCTCTCTACCCTTCTTTCTTTCTTTCTTCTTCTTTCTTTCTTCTCTTCTCTTTCCCTTCCTTCTCCTCTTTCTTCCTCTCTCCCTTTCTTTCCTTCTTCTTTCTCCTTCTTTCTTTCTTCTTCTTTCTTTCTTTTTCTCTCCTTCCCTCCTTCTTTCCCTCTTTCTTTCTCTTCTCTCCTTCTTCCTCCTTCTTCTATCATTTCTTTCTTTCTTCCCTCTTCTTTCCTTTTTCTCTCTCTCTCCCTTCTTCTTCTCCTTTCTTCCTTCTCTACCCTTCTTTATTTCCTTCCCTCTCCCTCCTTCTCTTTCCTTTCTCTTCCCCTTTTGTGTTTATGTTTTGTGTGTGTATATGCATATATGTGTGTATATGTGTATATATGTGGTTCTGTGCATGCATTGTAATGTATTTTTGGTTTTTTTTGGGGGGGGGTTTTTAAGTCCCTTCTGCTGTGTTTTTCAGTGTTTTTATGAGTGATGGTCACTCGTTGGCCTGATAGGTGTCTTGTGTCCAAATTTGGTGTCAATTCGTCCAGTGGTTTTTGAGTTATGTTAATCCCACAAACGAACATTACATTTTTATTTATATAGATTATAAAAATATAAAGCTCCCAGGGTTTCATATCATCGAGTCGTGGCAGTTACAGTGGTGTCAAACTGCATCAACTCAACAGTATAGATGACCCCTAGGCTAGATTTTCTGTCTTGAAAGCCGTTCCCATTTTTCTGTTTGCCAAAAATGATCCCGCACTCCGCTCTGGCTCTATGCAAGCGGCATCCGTTGTATTTACTCTTGACAACGGCCTGCCAAGAGGCTGAAGGGGTGGTCAGTATAAATGACCCCCCTGGCAGATTGATGGGCCCATTCCTCTCGAGTGTCCTTGTGCTCCCTGCCAAGGCGGCATGAATCACAGCATCTCAAAGAGGTTCCCTTTGCTAATAACATAGATGTTGAAAGATATTGCGATGAGGCCCAGAGTGCTTGGCACAGATTGCTTGGGGTTGGCGCAGTCGCCTTCCTCTGGACACCCTCCAGCTTTTCCACCTCCTTCTTGAATTGTTTTCATCATAACTAGACAGAGTCTTATTCCAGGTGAGGTCTGACCAAAGCAGAATTGTGTAGGAATTATAATCATCATAGGCTATCACTCATGGCCCATGAGTCTGATTGTCTTCCAAGTATAAGGTCTTGGAGGTGGGTCAGTAGGTCACTGTAGAGACTTATTCTTGATCCACATGTTCTTCTGTGGTGAAGGTATTGATTTCCAGGTGGAAGGTGGTCCCGGTCTGGGTTGGATTGATGTGCCCTCTTCCACTTGGCACATTTATCCCTTTCGCCCTCCATTCACACCTCTTTGAATTCCACAGCACTGTTGGTCGTACCTGACCTCCAGTTCCAACACTTGAGGGCCAGGGCTTCACACTTCTCTCTTGGTATCTCTGCCATAGTTTTTAAGGTTGGCTTTAAGCCCATCTTTCAATCTCTTATCCTGTCCACCAACATTCCGTTTTCTATTCTTGAGTTGGGAGTGGAGTAACTACTTTGGAAGATGGTGATCTTTGGGCATTCGTACAATGTGGTATTCAGTCCAGCGAAGTTGATGGTGGAGGATCATCTCTTCAATGCTGGTGGTCTTTGCTTCTCACGTCAATACCAGCCAAGATTCTGGAAAAGATTGTTAAGGAAGTGGTCTGCAAACACTTAGAAACAAAAGCGGTCATTGCTAATAGTCAACATGGATTTATCAAAAAGAAGTCATGCCAGACTAATTTGATCTCTTTTTTCGATAGAGTTACAAGCTGGGTAGATGCGGGGAATGCCGTGGATGTAGCGTACCTGGATTTCAGTAAGGCCTTCGACAAGGTCCCCCATGACCTTCTGGCAAGGAAACTAGTCCAATGTGGGCTAGGCAAAACTACGGTGAGGTGGATCTGTAATTGGTTAAATGGACGAACCCAGAGAGTGCTCACTAATGCTTCCTCTTCATCCTGGAAAGAAGTGGCGAGCGGGGTGCCATTGCAGGGTTCCCCCCTGGGCCCGGTCCTGTTCAACATCTTTATTAACGACTTAGATGAAGGGCTAGAAGGCATGATCATCAAGTTTGCAGACGACACCAAATTGGGAGGGATAGCCAATTCCAGAGGACAGGAGCAAATTCAAAACGATCTTGACAGATTAGAGAGATGGGCCAAAACTAACAAAATGAAGTTCAACAGTGACAAATGCAAGATACTCCACTTTGGCAGGAAAAAACGAAATGCAAAGATACAGAATGGGTGACGCCTGGCTCGAGAGCAGTACGTGTGAAAAAGATCTTGGAGTCCTCGTGGACAACAAGTTAAACATGAGCCAACAATGTGATGTGGCGGCAAAAAAAGCCAATGGGATTTTGGCCTGCATCAATAGGAGCATAGTGTCTAGATCTAGGGAAGTAATGCTACCCCTCTATTCTGCTTTGGTTAGACCACATCTGGAATATTGGGTCCAATTCTGGGCACCACAATTCAAGAGAGATATTGACAAGCTGGCATGTGTCCAGAGGAGGGCAACTAAAATGATTAAAGGTCTGGAGAACAAGCCCTATGAGGAGCGGCTTAAGGAGCTGGGCATGTTTAGCCTGAAGAAGAGAAGGCTGAGAGGAGATATGATAGCCATGTATAAATATGTGAGAGGAAGCCACAGGGAGGAGGAGGGAGCAAGCTTGTTTTCTGCTTCCCTGGAGACTAGGACGGGGAACAATGGCTTCAAACTACAAGAAAGGAGATTCCATCTGAACATGAGGAAGAACTTCCTGACTGTGAGAGCCATTCAGCAGTGGAACTCTCTGCCCCAGGATGTGGTGGAGGCTCCTTCTTTGGAGGCTTTTAAACAGAGGCTGGATGGCCATCTGTCAGGGGTGGTTTGAATGCAATATTCCTGCTTCTTGGCAGAATGGGGTTGGACTGGATGGCCCATGAGGTCTCTTCCAACTCTTTGATTCTATGATTCTATGATTCACAACACCAACATTTGTCCGCCTGTCTACTTCCCAAGAGATTTGCAGGATTTTCCAGAGGCAACACTGATGGAATCATTCCAGAAGAGGGCACGGGTATTTTGAATGGCTGTCAAAGTGGATAAAATGCTCTTTACTTTTCTGTACACTTTACATTGTTTCCTTTTCAGCATAGGCTCTATACTGACATCCTTTCTGGCCAGAAAGAATAAACTTCTGTTCATTGCCTCCAAAGCCAGTTTGTATCTTTGGAGTAGGCTCTGAACCCACATCTAGCGATTAGCTGAAATCACTCAACAAGCCTCCCTGCAAATCACTGTTTTGCAATGTGGTTGAGCCATCCCTTCCCAAAGCAGAACCACTTTAAAGCTTTGGCTTGGATTCCCTATCCACGCTACCCACTCCGATTGTCAAGTGTGAAGCTCACTTGGGCGGAAGCGAAGCCCAGCTCCAAAAGCATGAGCAAAACTCATCATTGCTATTAGAAGTGACCCTCTCTCTCCAGAAACCTGCGGAGGAATCCCCTGTCCTCTTTGTTCGCCAGCAGCCGCCTTGCCTGCTTCTTCTGGAGTGTTTTTAATTAACGGAGTCCAATTCATTCCCGGACTGGTCAAGTCCTCCCCAAAGGTACACAATGGCGCTACCAGTGTTTTCTCAGGAATTAAACTTATCATACAAGAGAGGGAAGGAGGCAGGCTTTGTACACGCTATTACCGGTAGACCTTGCTTTGCATACAATGGAATACATTACCTTTTGTTCTAAAACATTAATCCTCTTTGCTAAATGGGATAAATCCCACCTCGGATCTGTTCATGAGCCTCAGAGGCGCAGATACCCAAGGAACATGGGAACATCTTGCTCGTTGAGAAGCGCAACGCCGAGCCAGGGAGTTATGGGTCATCTTCAAAACCCTCAAAGGTCATGGGGTCAATGACTCTGGAAAAAGAACACCATCCACCCGGGAAAAACCATCAAAATGAAACAGTATAATTATACAGTGAGAAATAAAAATGAAGCGAATGTAATAACCAAATAACGGCAAACGTTGTACCTGGAGGCACCACTCTCCGCCAACACCTCATATCCTCCAAATCATCCAGATAGTGTCGTTTATAATTGCAAACGATGCAAGTGCATAGCCGTCGGAGCTCTGGGGTTTCACTTCTCACCGCTTGAATATTTTATCATTTACTTGTTTGTGTTAATGACCTCGTCTGGGTTTCTTCCAAATGACGACGCTCTTAGATGCCCAACAGCCTTTGGGTAGTTATTAAAAAATCAAAAGTCAAAATCCAAAGGATGATTAATATTTTAGGAAACAAATCCCAAAGAAGGAAACAATGCAGACGAGGCCAATGGAAGGAGACCAAAGGGGTGCTCTTGATACTTTAGAGTAGGTGTAATCCATGGGAGGAATCAAAGAGGTGGGAACTCTCCGAGTGAACGCATTTGCACCGAGGGCCCTCCAATGCTCAACCAGTTGGTCTGAGATGGGAATTAATCCATTTAAGCAAAGAGGATTAATGTCTCATGGCAAAAGGCAATTTATTCAAGCACGGCCTCTCGTGAATCTCCAAATTGCAAGTGGGACGTGTCTTGCCTTCGATTGGCTCCCTGGTCCCGAAATATCATGCCACCATTAGTGGCCACTCTCCCATCTTCTGCCTATTTATTTGTATTTATGGAAGGGGGACACACACCACTTAGAGCTCCCCGATCTCCTTGGCCTGCCTTCTCCGTTGTCAGGAGAGGAATCTCAAGATGAGAGCGCTACCTTGAAACGTCCTTGCGAGAGGGATCATGTGCATCCTCCTTTGCCAGGAATACTGTTGGTGTCTAGACATCCAAGTTTGCTTTCTTTAAGCATGAAGGTTGGGGACAGAACGGGGATGGACAGCATGGCCCTGGAGCCTCTTCCAACTGTAGGATTTTATAATCCCTTCCACTCTTCCTCCTTTCACCATCTTCCTTCCATTCTTTCTTCCTCTCATATTTCCAAACTGCCTTCTTTCCTACCTTTCCCCTTTCTCCCTCCCTCTTCTCTTCCACCTTTCTTTCCTTTTTCCCTTCTGTCCTTCCTTCCACATTCCTTCCTTTCTATTCCTTCTTTCCTTTTCTACTGTCCCTCCCTGGCTCCTTCCTTCCTTCCTTCCTTCCTTCCTTCCTTCCTTCCTTCCTTCCTTCCTTCCTTCCTTCCTTCCTTTTTCTTTCTTTCTTTCTTTCTTTCTTTCTTTCTTTCTTTCTTTCTTTCTTTCCTTTTTTCTTTCTTTCTTCCTTTCCTCTTTTCTTTCTTTCTTTCTTTCTTTCTTTCTTTCTTTCTTTCTTTCTTTCTTTCTTTCTTTCTTCTTCTTCTCTTATTCCTTCTTTCCTTTTTCACTCTCTCCCTGTCTTTCTTTTTCTCTTTCTTTCTTTCTTTCTTTCTTTCTTTCTTTCTTTCTTCTTTCTTTTCCCTTCTTTCCTTTTCTTCCTTATTTCCTCTGTTTTCCTCCTCCCTCCCTCCCTCCCTCTTTCCTTCCTTTCCTTCCTTCCTTCCTTCCTTCCTTCCTTTCCTTCCTTCCTTCCTTCTCTTCCCCCTTCTCCTTCCTTCCTTCCTTCCTTCCCTTCCTTCCTTTCCTCCTTCCTTCCTTTCCTTCCTTCCTCCCTCCTCTCTCCTTTCCTTCTTTCCTTTTCCCTTCTCTCCCTGTCTCCTTCCTTCCTTCCTTCCTTCCTTCCTTCCTTCCTTCCTTCCTTCCTTCCTTCCTTCCTTCCTTCCTTCTTATTCCTTGTTTCTTTTCTACTGTTCCTCCCTGTCTTCTTCCTTTCCTTCTACATTTTCCTCCCTCCCTTCCCTTCCTCCTCCCTCCCTTCCTATTCCTTCTTTTCTACTGTCCTTCCATGCCTTTCCTTCTTCCTCCCACCTTCTTTCCTCCCTATTCTTCCTTTCCTTTCCTTTCCTTTCCTTCCTTCCCCCCTTCCTTCCCCACTCTTTTGCCCTCCTGGCCCCCTGCCCCCTTGCCCCCTGACCAATGCGCACGGGCCCCTTCCTTGCGCCAGTGGGATCTGTGAGGGAGAGCAAACCCTGGAAAAAAACCTCTGTCGGAAATGACAGCTCCTGACAAAATGAAAGGAAGTATCTTGTTCAGATCTTCACTTAAAACAATCCAGAGGGCCATTAGTATTCCTCTCGCATGATCTGGATGGAGTAATAGCGGCTCTATGAATAAAATTAAAATCAGGGAGCTTACACTTAGCAAGAGAGAGAGAGAGGGAGAGAGAGAGCAGGGAAGAAGAGGAAGGGAGAGATGCACGGGAGCCTGGGCCGCATTACAATTGTTAATGATGACTGAAGATGCACTCGAGTGGTTGGGCAATCGGAGGAAGCTGCCAGCCAGGCCCCCGGGAGAGGAGAGGGTCGGCCGGCACAGATCTCCGATGCCGGGCACGATCGGCCTCTCCTCTGGGTGGACTTCACGCTCCTCAAGGTGTGGGGAGAGGCAAGCAGGACTCAAAACATGTCTCCTATGTTCACTTTTGAAGCAACAGAGCGTCTTGAAAGCCAACTAATCAGAATCCTAAAGTTGGAAGAGACCCCAAGGGCCACCCAGTCCAATCCGTCCCAGCCTCTGCTTGAAAACCTCCAGAGAAGGACACTCCACCCGACACTGAGGCAGGAACACATCCCACTCTCAAAGAGCCCTTCTTACTTCTCTTCTTAATGTCATTAATCCCCAAAGAGTAGACCCATTGGCTTTTACCTACAACACTTATGCTGCATGGCAAAGGTGCATTGCTGAATGTGCAACCATATCTGTGTGTGCCTCTGATGCACATGTCATGCCCATGCGTGTTTGCAATGCCCAGTTGGACCACATAGGTTACCTTGCTTCTGCGACTTTGAACCAAATGCCCATGTTCCATATATGTCTCATTAAGACTAATATATGCTGCTTTTCCATGACAAAACACAACAAAGTCTTCTAGAACATGGCCATGTTGCCCCAAAAACCTACAACAACCCAAAAACAAAGTCATTGGCAATGGCAGAGCTTAGCACCCAAAAAAGCAGACACAACAGCAGAAGACTTGCAAGGTGATTCTCCATATATATATATATATATATTCTCCATATATATAAAAAAGTGAAAACATGTCCGTATGTTTGTGGGCAATGTATGTAAGATATGACTATGTTTGCATTTCCAAGATAGCTCCCACATCCAGAGAGGCCTGGGACTCTCACCAATGATGGATAGGGAACAAACCATGTGCACATACTCAACATGGCCAACTTTGAATATTGGTGTAGTTTCGGGGGAATTGCCACCCTATACCCCAGTCTGGTTTACGATCGACCAGGAGGACCTCTGTCTTGTCGGGATTAATCTTCAGCCCTCTGCGCCTACATCCAGCAAATCAGACCAGCAAGATCCTACTTACCTGCCTGGTTCCTCTGGCAGAACCAGCATTTCACTTTACAGTTATGCTTATTGCTTCTAATCCCCTTATTTGGGGCCTTAACACGGGTAGCCCCGTTCCTCTGCAGCAAGCTGAATTCTGGGAAATATAGTTTGGGAAGGCAATGGCCTCTGTGGCAGAGTATTCAAAAGGCCCCAGAATTCTTCTCATGCCAGAAGAACAGGGCTTTAAGGTTAAGGTTAATGTTATGTGCTTAAATTGATTTTTTAAAAGAAAATAAATAAATCAGTGGATGACCAAAATGTTCTGAAACTTGGCTGGCTTAAAGTTGTAAATGTTGGGAAAATGAAAAGAATCTGATAACAATGATGTTATCGGCTGCAAGGCTATTAATAGCAAAATATTGGAAAGGAGAGGTGGAAATTAAGATAGAAGAATGGTACAAGGAAATTTGGAAATTAGCAATAAATGACAAATTAACATGCAATTTAAAAGTTAAAAAAGGCCTAAGGAAGGATAATGATTTTGAAAATATATGGAAAATATTTATTGAGGAAACATTAAGGAAAGAAGATGGGAACCAACCCCACCTATATTGTTCCACCTCTTTTTATGTATATAGCATTTCTTTTGTGGTTAATAAAAATTAATTATGAAAAAAAGTTGTAAATGTTGCCTATAAGTGTGCCAAGTTTCGTCCTGATAGTCATAAAAATGACAGAGAAATAGGCTCTGAAATTGTCTCCATTGCCATTAATGGAACAAATCTTAATTATGAAGCTTCAGAGGTTCGGATTACAAATTGGAAGTAGATCCCTCTGAATCTTTACAAATCTAAGTGGGGGGGTATCAAAATCTCCAAAACGAATCACTAAGCAGCTTTCTGCCGCTTTGCGCACCTCTCTCTATATATACACACATATCCATACATACATATGCACAGATGCTGAGTTGTATCATGAAAACCAGACAAAAAACCAACATCCTTGAGATGGGTGGCTAAGCAGCCAAGGTCAATACCATTCTTAACCAGTTTCGAATTTTTGGAAGGAGTTCATTAACTGCAGGAGATCGTTGTAGCGATAGCCTGGCTTTTGCGGTCAATGGCATCGGAAGGGCTGCCCAGCTGAGCTTAATGGAGCCATTGGATTCCAATTGCTTCCTACTCCATCCAAAATCATCACATCTGGTTGATAGTTGGGAAGGTTTCTTCAGTGAGGGATAACTGTGTGTCGAAGTGAGAATTGGATTGAAGATCCCGAAGACTACAAAGGAGGAGGTGGTTTATTCTCAGTCCTGCTTCCGGGGAAAAGATGGGATGTTGGCCAAGACTCTGCTCATAGACCCAAGTGGAGGAGAGCCGTTGTATCAAGGGTTTGAAGGGCTCACCATCCCGCAACAGATTCATTGGGTTCGTTCTCATTTTTTATTATTAAATTATTATTATTAAACTTTATTTCTACCCTGCTAGCATCTCCCGAAGGACTCGATGCGGCTTACAAAGGCCAAGGCCTCAACATAACAACAAGAAACAATAACAATACGATGCAAGCAAATTAAAAACATAAGCAATAACAACAACAAAACATTACACTATTACGCAATAAAATCAGGGCCGGGCCAATGATGGGTACAGGTTAAAAGTGCTGGGTGTGAGAGGTGATATGTTGGGATTCTGGGCAAGTGCCATGTGCAGAGAGTCTTAAGCTCTAATAAAGTGCTTCTGGGACATAGTGCTGGGGGTTATCCTATTCTGGAAAGGCACATCAGAATAGCCAGGTCTTCAAGTTCTTCCTAAAGACTGCCAACGTGGGTGCTAGTCTAATGCCTTTGGGGAGGGTGTTCCAAAGTCGGGGGCAACCACAGAGAAGGCCCTGTCCCTCGTCCCCACCAACACGCCTGCAACGCAGGTGGGATCGTGAGCAGAGCCTCTCCGGATGAACAAAGTGAGTGCGTGGGTTCGTAAACCAAGATGCGGTCACGCAGGTAGGCAGGTCCCAAACCGTTTAGGGCTTTGTAGGTAAGCACCTGCACCTTGAATTGGGCTCGGTAGGTAAACGGCAGCCAACGGAGCTCCTTAAACAGGAGGGTTGACCTCTCTCTGTAAGGGGCGCCAGTTAACATCCTGGCCACCGCCCGTTGAACCAGTTGGAATTTCCGAGCCGTTTTCAAGGGCAGCCCCACGTAGAGTGCATTACAGTAATCCAATCTAGAGGTGACCAAGGCATGGACCACCCCGGCCAGATCATTGAGACTACTCTATCGGATTTGGGTATTGCTCAGTCTGCCCTAGTTGGGGACAATGCTCTTGTGATGAAGATGATGAAGGGGAAGACAATAGCGATGGTGACAAGAGGAAGAAGAGGAGAAGGAGGAGGAGGGCAATCTAATGGTACCAAATGTCATCCGAAAAGAAGAAAAACGAAATCAAAATCCAGGTGTTTTTAGCTTGAGAGTATTGTGTGGGTGAAGAAAATGAACAAATGAAATGAGACTCCCTTGATAGCAGAAAAATGCAATCTTTTGTTGTCTATGGATTCCTTCCTTACAAGACATATAATTGCAAAGGGAGAAGGAGAACGGGATCTGTATCCCCTCTTATAGAAGAGAAGAAGACGGGGGACTTTTCCCATCAGCAAATAATAAGAGACAAAAATAGGAGCATGCCATGTTTTGAAAGAGTGCAATTTGGGATGTTGGCACAACTATCGAGAACATAGTTTCCTTTGGTTGTTGTTGTTGTTGTTTATTATCATCGTGTCTCTGTGGAATATAGTACTCCGGTGCAGGAATATTATTATTTCCTGCAAAGAAAAAACTGTTTCCTGCTCGGAATATGCCTTTTTTGGAGCAACACAACCACATGTGAATTTTCCGCAGAATATGTCCTGAAATGCGAAAATTTTGGTCAGTTCAGGATTTTTTCTTATTATAGTTTCTTAACATTAAAAAACCCTTTGTTTCATTTTCAAATACTTTCCAATATTATTTTCATTGTAACAACAACAACAAGAACAACACCAACATATTTGCATTCTGCCCTTCTCCCTGAGGGGACTCGAAGTGAATTATAGTATATAAACAGACACAGGCAAACATTCAGTGCCATGTTACAATGACATACAATGAGACACAAATACACAAACAAAGGCAAAGGCTTCTCCTTTCATTTCTGGCTCTGGAAGTGGGTATTATTTCTCCATTTCCAAGCCAAGAAGCCCGTGTTGTCCATAGGCACCTCCTGGCCATGAGGACGGCATGACTTCTTAGTGCGTCTTTTTGCCTTTCCCTGCCAAAGCGGTACCTATTGATCTACTCACATTTGCATGTTTTTGAACTGCTAGGTTGGCAGAAGCTAGGGCTAACAGCGGGAGCTCACCCCATCCTGCGGATTCAAACTGCCAACCTTCAGGTGAGGAGTTCAGCAGCACAAGGGTTGAACCCATTGCGCCACCGCCGCTTCATACATCTCCCCCAAAGGTAAGTGAACACTTATGTAAAACATGCTGGGTTGATGCGTCTACTTTGGTAGGAACCAACTGTTGCCTCGAGGCCATTCGATTGTATTTCATTTATTTGGAAACGATAACATTTGATCTCCTTCTGAATGAGAAGACAAAAGAAGGTAAGTGGGATTTGAAGGAGAGAGAAGAAAAACTGGAATGGGATCGCCTCCTTCCTCACGAAGATAAAGACAGCAGCCAAAATCAATTATTTACGTGGATCTTCCCTTTGGCCCTACGACAAGATGAAATAAGGAGGAAGATGTACTCAGAGGAGCCTCTTGCTAATTTGGGAAGCCCGAGATGGCGTTTGGGGTTCTTTCGGAGACTATTCACTTAAATAAGAGCAAGACGCGGGCGCCTTAATGGGGTTATCCATCCCTGTCACTTTGCAAGATGGCAAAATAATGGGCTGGGCTTGGCTTTTCTGAAAGGCTCCCAGCCAAGGAGGTTTTGCTAAAGTAGAAAAATCTGTTCTGTTTTCACCACGAATCTTTCCCTTTCATCTCTCATAACACAGGTGAGAACCTCAGCAATTGGATGCTATGTTTTGAGGAGGCCGCGAGATGCTCATAAATATCTTCAGTGCTCTCAAAGACCAGGAGTGCATCCATATAGTAAAATTATTATTATTATTATTATTATTATTATTATTATTATTATTATTTACTAGCCATCCCCTGCCACACGTTGCTGTGGCCACATGGGGGTTCTGTGTGGGAGGTTTGGCCCAATTCTATCGTTGGTGGGGTTCAGAATGCTCTGTGATTGAAGGTGAACTGTGAGAGCCGTTCAGCAGTGGAACTCTCTGCTCTGGAGTGTGGTGGAGGCTCCTTCTTTGGAAGCTTGTAAACAGAGGCTGGATGGCCATCTGTCAGGGGAGATTTGAATGCAATATTCCTGCCCAGGAGGTCTCTTCCAACTCTTTGAGTCTATGATTCTATGAACTATAAATCCCAGCAAGTACAACTCCCAAATGTCAAGATTCTATTTTCCCCAAACTCCACCAGTGTTCACATTTGGGCATTTTGAGTATTCATGTAGAGTTTGGTCCAGATCCATCATTGTTTGAGTCCACAGTGATCTCTGGATGTAGGTGAACTACAACTTCCAAAGCCAAAGTGTCAATGCCCACCAAATCCTTCCAGTATTTTCTGTTGGTCATGGGAGAACTGTGTGCCAAGTTTGGTTCAATTCCATCATTGGTGGGTTCAGAATGCTCTTTGATTGTAGGTGAACTATAAATCCCAGCAACTACAACTCCCAAATGACAAAATCAATTTTTGAGTGAAGGACATACATTGGGTTATTAGGTGTCTTGTGTCCAATTTTGGTGTCAATTCGTCCAATGGTTTTTGAGTTCTGTTAATCCCACAAACGAACATAACATTTTTATTTATATAGATTATTATTAACCTTAAAAACTCTGGCATAGACACTGAGAACTGGGAAGCCCTGGCCCTTGAGCGCTCCAGGTGGAGGTCAACTGTGACCAGCAGTGCTGCAGAATTTGAAGAGGCATGAATGGAGGGTGAAAGAGAGAAACGTGCCAAGAGGAAGGTGCGTCAAGCCAACCCCGACCGAGACCACCTTCCACCTGGAAACCAATGCCCTCACTGTGGGAGAAGATGCAGGTCAAGAATAGGGCTCCACAGTCACCTACGCTGAACAGACTGCGCTCTGGCACCACGAGATGCAGAGCCAACCTCAAGAAATGGGGCCACAAAGTGGAATCCACGACATGCGAGTGTGGAGAAGAGCAAACCACTGACCACCTGCTGCAATGCACCCTGAGCCCTGCCACATGATGCACATGGAGGACCTTCTTGCGGCAACACCAGAGGCACTCCAAGTGGCCAGATACTGGCCTGCATCAATAGGAGCATAGTGTCTAGATCTAAGGAAGTAATGCTCCCCATGCTCTATTCTGCTTTGGTTAGACCACTTGACCTGGAATATTGTGTCCAATTCTGGGCACCACAATTCAAGAGAGATATTGACAAGCTGGAATGTGTCCAGAGGAGGGCGACTAAAATGATCAAGGGTCTGGAGAACAAGCCCTATGAGGAGCGGCTTAGGGAACTGGGCATGTTTAGCCTGAAGAAGAGAAGGCTGAGAGGAGATATGATAGCCATGTATAAATATGTGAGAGGAAGCCACAGGGAGGAGGAGGGAGCAAGCTTGTTTTCTGCTTCCTTGGAGACTAGGACGAGGAACAATGGCTTCAAACTACAAGAGAGGAGATTCCATCTGAACATTAGGAAGAACTTCCTGATTGTGAGAGCCGTTCAGCAGTGGAACTCTCTGCCCCGGAGTGTGGTGGAGGCTCCTTCTTTGGAAGCTTTTAAACAGAGGCTGGATGGCCATCTGTCAGGGGTGATTTGAATGCAATATTCCTGCTTCTTGGCAGAATGGGGTTGGACTGGATGATGGCCCAGGAGGTCTCTTCCAACTCTTTGATTCTATGAAAGGATATCTAATCCACTACCAAGCTTGCAAACTTTGTGTTTTGTTTGTTTGTTTGTTTTTAATGCAATACAACTGTTTTGGTTTGCTCCTGACACGATAAATAAATAAAGATAGTTAAAATACACCCATAAAAGCACACATTGAAACATACTCGCATTAAAATACATGGAACACAGTCAACTAACTAGTAGCATTCAGTCTTTATTCAGTTGGAAACAGATGTGTGAATTGCAATCATTTATTATTCATTAATTTGCGTGCTTCTATTTCTTCCTGCGTTTAAAGATCTCAGGGAAGCACGCAATAAAACCAACTTGACCATCTTGACAAGGATGTGGAAACGGGCCCAAAGCCCTGAACATCAGGACGGTTCAAAGTGACTGAAAGTAATTCTGCACCAAGGATGGGCACGGATTTGGATGCAAATCAATCAGGTTTTAGTAAAAGGTAAAAACCCAGCAACCTTGTTTTTCCTTGGAACCCATCCTTGGCCTTGGCTGGGCCTCCAGGAAAAGAGAAAGCAAAATGCCCAAGATCTATTCCGGTGGGCAACACGACTTTGGTTCCCCTGAATCCATTAATTTTTTACAAACGAAACAGGTGGAGATTGGCAAGGAGATATAAAGAAGGGAAACAGCCCCTGACGCTTGCAATCTCGGCCTTTGAAATGTCTCTTTCGCCATTTACCGACACGCTCTTAATAGAGCTGCAATTTCCAAAGCATTGCTTCCCAAGTAAATGTCACAGATTCCGGAGATAGTTACTTACAAGTCAATGGGTTTGGGCTTCAGGCCACCGCCGTTCTGCGGTCAAGCGCTCCAAAAGGAAGAGGGAAACAAGACCAGCAGGAGCTGTATTGTCAAAGGCTTCCATGGCCGGAATCACTGGGTTGTTGTAGGCTTTTCGGGCTGTGTGGCTATGTTCTAGAAGCATTCTCTCCTGACGTTTCTCCTGCATGTGTGGCAACCTCTGATGCAGGTTTTATTTATCGTGTCAGGAGGAACCAGACAGTTGCATTACATTTTAAACAAAACAAAACCAAACCAAACCAAACCAAACCCAAAACCAAACCCAAAACCAAAACCAAAACCAAAGCAAAGCAAAGCAAAGCAAAGCAAAGCAAAGCAAAGCAAAGCAAAGCAAAGCAAAGCAAAGCAAAGCAAAGCAAAGCAAAACAAAACAAAACAAAACAAAACAACAAACAAAGTTTGCAAGTTTGGTAGTTGATTAAATGTCCTTTGACCAGTCTCTGTCCCCTTAGAGTGCCTTTGGTGTTGCCCAAGAAGGTCCTCTCTGTGCATGTGGCAGGGCTCAGGTTGCATTGCAGCAGGTGGTCAGTGGTTTGCTCTTCTTCTTCACACTCGCATGTCGTGGACTCCACTTTGTAGCCCCATTTCTTGAAGGTTGGCTCTGCATCTCGTGGTGCCCGAGCACAGTCTGTTCAGCGCCTTCCAAGTCACCCCGTCTTCTGTGTGCCCAGGGGGGAGTCTTTCATTTGGTATCAGCCATGGATTGAGGTTCTGGGTTTGAGCCTGCCACTTTTGGACTCTCACTTGCTGAGGTGTTCCAGCGAGTGTCTCTGTAGATCTTAGAAAACTATTTCTTGATTTAAGTCGTTGATGTGCTGGCTGATACCCAAACAGGGGATGAGCTGGAGATGTCTCTGCCTTGGTCCTTTCACTATTGGCTGCTTCCTCCCCATTGGAGGGTGCAATACCGGCTAAGCAGTGTAATTTCTCCAGTGGTGTAGGGCGCAGACACCCCGTGATAATATGGCATGTCTCATTAAGAGCCACATCCACTGTTTTAGCGTGGTGAGATGTGTTCCACACTGGGCATGCGTACTCAGCACCAGAGTAGCACAGGGCAAGGGCAGATGTCTTCAGTGTGTCTGGTTGTGATCCCCAGGTTGTGCCAGTCAGCTTTCGTATGATATTGTTTCTAGCACCCACTTTTTGCTTGATGTTCAGGCAGTGCTTCTTGTAGGTCAGAGCACGGTCCAGAGTGACTCCCAGGTATTTGGGTGCGCTGTAATGCGCCAGTGGGATTCCTTCCCAGGTGATCCTCAGAGCTCAGGATGCTTGCAGGTGAAACGTCAGGAGAGAATGCTTCTAGAACATGGCCATACAGCCTGAAAGACCTTACAACAATCCAGCAGGAACTCTTGCGATCGGGCCCAGGATTGGAGGAAGACTTAGCGAATGAACGCACCTGGCAGAGAAGTTGGCCAAGGACTCTTTGGAGAAGAAAAGAAAAATGGTACGGGTCTTGTCAACAATGGATGCTGTTCTTCTTTTCCATCTCCAGCTATGCTTTCATCATATCCATTTATTAAACCTGTATAAACATTGCTTTTAAGTGGTGGGTGTTTGCAAAGGAATTGTGGGACATCCCCAGTTATTTCCCTTTCTCCTTAGCAAGAGAAGTCCAGGAAGACTTGGAGGCACTGGAGCAAACTAAAGAGAACAAGGTGGATCCTAGACTCATATCTCCTACCCCAACATGGATACGGACCAATGTACACAACTCCCCAGTAACAAATATAGGTTTTTTGACCTCTTTTGGCCATGGATAGACTGCTACTATCCATGACTTTTGCTGGTAGAGGAGCATTTTCCTTGATGTTCAGTGAGAGGCCAAGCTTTTCATAGGCTTGTAAATCTTCCTCTGAACGAGCACCGGCTATGTTATCATCAGCATACAGTAGGCTGAAGGTGCAATAATATCAGGAGGTGAATCCTTTTGAAGACTCAAGAGACAATTGAGAAAGGATCTTTCCTCCACTGGGGAAATATCTCTTTGCTCACTGTTTCTTCTTGTCATGTCCCACAGTTAATGGCGGGTGGTATAGTGGCATGCCTAGTAAGTGGTGGTGATTATTATACAGAATGCTTGGCAATGTGGTGATGGGTAAATAAGTCATGGCTAGCAGGGTGGTGATGCTGTAGAAGGGATGGAAGGGGTTAATCATCCTCTTGGTTCTAATGGTTAGAATAATCTGAATGTAAGAATTTACGATTAAGGGCAGAGGCCTGCAGAGATAGGATGCAACTGTGATCAGCTGCATAAAAAAGAGCCTAGCTGGAGACCACTCTTTGGGAGAATACTATGTGCTATACATGGCTGTGGATGCTGGTGGTGTTTCCTCCAGGTTGCATGGGTTATGGTTAGGGTTAGACCCTGACCTGTCTCATGAACTCTTGTGAACCTTGTACCTTGAAGAACCTTGAACCCTGGTGAGCATCTTGTTGGTGAACCCTGTTGCTCCTGTTGTGCACTGGGTTGTACCTTGAATCCCTGGACTGGCTCTTGACTATGTATTTTGGATCATCCTTGAACTCTGGACTCTCTGGGTTGACCTTTGGAACTACGACTATGCTTTAGTCTCTTGAACCTTGCACATTAATCAGTGAACCCTTGGCATTTGACTCCTGGATTGCAACCTTAGAATCATAGAATCAGAGAGTTGGAAGAGACCTCCTGGGCCATCCAGTCCAACCCCATTCTGCCAAGAAGCAGGAATATTGCATTCAAAGCACCCCTGACAGATGGCCATCCAGCCTCTGTTTAAAAGCTTCCAAAGAAGGAGCCTCCACCACGTTCCAGGGCAGAGAGTTCCACTGCTGAACGGCTCTCACAGTCAGGAAGTTCTTCCTCATGTTCAGATGGAATCTCCTTTCTTGTACTTTGAAGCCATTGTTCCTTGTCCTAATCTCCATCGAAGCAGAAAACAAGCTTGCTCCCTCCTCCCTGTGACCTTGACCACAATGTACTCTTGCTCCTGAACCAGTGCTTGTAGTACGCTCCTTGTTGTAAGTCTTTGCTTTGTATCTGTGGTGGTGTGCTAGCTTTATGTTTTGAACTTGAACCTTGAAACAGCCAAATGAGTAAGTGCTCCTGTAAGTAAATAGTTTTGACAAGCCGGGTGTTGTCTTGGTTAATCTCTGCCTGAATAGCAGCAGAGCCCTGGATCCTGATACTTCTTGCATTTGACTATTTTCCCCACACTAGCTCTGCAAGTTTTCACCAAGGAGAGGAACCATCCCATAATGCTCAGTGGCACCCCACACATAACCCACTTCTGTGTCTTTGAAATCTAAAGCTTTCCATAGGTAAATGCATAGTACACTCCTTGTTGTAAGTCTTTGCTTTGTATCTGTGTGCTATCTTTATGTTTTGAACTTGAACCTTGAAACAGCCAAATGAGTAAGTGCTCCTGTAAGTAAATAGTTTTGACAAGCCGGGTGTTGTCTTGGTTAATCTCTGCCTGAATAGCGGCAGATCCTTGGATCCTGACAATTCTTGCATTTGACTATTTTTCCCTCACTAGTTCTGCAAGTTTGCACCAAGGAGGGGAACCATCCCATAATGCTCAGTGGCACCCCACGCATAACCCCGCTTCTGTGTCTTTGAACTTGGAAGGAAAATATCCAAAGCTTTCCATAGGTGAATATATGCGCACTGGGATTGTGGCGCAGCTGGCTGAGTGTCAGCTGCATTAAGATCACTCTGACCAAAAGGTCATGAGTTCGAAGCCAGCCCGGGTTGGAGTGGGTTTCCAACCAATTGTGTGCCTGTTGTCGACCTTTGCAACCCGAAAGACAGTTGCATCTGTCAAGTAGAAATTTTTTTTTGTCGTGTCAGGAGACAATCCTGTTGTGAGAGAATTGGCTCTGCAAGGACGTTGACCAAGGGGACGCCGGATGATTTGTTGTTTATCATCCTTGTGGGAGGCTTCTCTCATGTCCCCCATGAGGAGCTGGAGCTGATAGAGGGAGCTCATCCGCCTCTCCCGGGATTCGAATCTGCGACCTGTCGGTCTTCAGTCCTGCCAACACAAGGCTTTAACCCACTGCACCACTGGAGGCTCCTAAATAAGGTACCACCTTGTGTGGGGAGGCTAATTTAACTAATTTATGAGGCCATAAAAAAGACTCCAGCAAAAGCACTCCAGCAAAGCATGCGGGGAATGAGGAAGTACTTCATCAGTGTCGCAGATGGACGATGAAAGCAACAGTTCCCCTAGCCAGAAAAAGTTAAATAGCCTCTGTGTATGTCTGTATACGTTGTATGTCAAATTGACATTGAATGTTTGCCATATATGTGTACACTGTAATCTGCCATATATGTGTACACTGTGAGTCCGCTGCGGGGTGAGAAGGGCGGAATATAAATACTGTAAATAAATGATAAATAATATGTACATGCATAAGACCCCCAATAGGACCACTGATCCAGAAACTGGAGAACTCTAAGCTTTGCAGCCCAAAAGATTTTTTTTTTTAAGCTCTGGAAAATAATTGCCACCCTGAACGCAGAGCGATCCATTTAATGGCAAAACCTTTTTGTCAGAGACTCCTTCACAATCTGTCTCTCTGCCATTCTCTCCAGGAGATGATCGGTGCCTCCTTTTCCATCTCAAACATGACACGCTGTAAAAGCATGGATTAATCAGCCAATAATTGAGTCCTGAAATGTCAAAAAAAATCCCAACCCCATTGTACCAATATTTAGCAGATTGCTCTCCTGAAACCCACCTCTTCCTTCAACAATGGCGACCGTGTTCTTCTCTTTCCCTCTATTGTTCTCTTTGGGAAAAGTGATGTTAATTTGACTTCTCCGAAATGAGGGGAAGAGGCTCACATTGAAAAGGCACACAATTGTCTCACAGGTGAATGTATAACAACCTGACAAAAATGAAGCGAGTGTCTCTGAGTTTTACATCCCTCTGCGTCGGCTTTGGCAGGGGATTCCATCACGAGAGGGGAAAGAGGTCCAGAGGGTGCCATGAAACCAGTGTCGAATATTTCAGGTTCTCCCTTGAGATCAGGCTGCGTTTGTTTTTGCAGTCAGTCAAGGAAATACAGTCTTCCTGTCTGTTGTTTTAGTTTGTCCTGACCAAAACCCCTCATTGAGGAGATGTCGTGTTTCTTGATGCTCATGGAGTTATGGTTGTGATTGTTACAGAGTGGCAACGTCGCCCAGCCAATGAGTTTTGCAGAAAGATGTGAAATGCAGAATGGTTAGGGTTGCCAGGATGGAGCTCCAGGTCTTGGAGCAGGACAAGGTCCCATGAAGTTTCTTCAACTGCGATGAAGACCTTTGTCCTTCCTCACCTCCCCGCTTTTCAGCAGAAACAACCCAATCACAACACAATTATGGCCATCCCAGTGAAGACCAGAAGGTCAAACCAGCAACTGTCCAGTCCAAGACTGAAACCAGTGCACCATGTTGTCTCTTATAGGACTTTCCTGGTGAGGCTTCTTTGGAGGAGGTTCTCAATTGCCTTCCTCTCAGGCTGATGAATAGTGACTCGTCCATTGTTTATCCAGCACAGTCTGCTGCCCTCCATGTGTTTTAGGCTTCAGCTCTCAGAATTCTGGACCATTGGACAGGCTGGCAAGTGCTTCTGGGAGTTAGAGTCCCAAACATCTGGAGGGCCACAGATTGTGCAGGCTGGCCCAAGATTGGCTCAGGAGCTTTCCATGCCTACATAAGGATGCAAACCCTGATATTCTTGAGATACTAAGCTAAAATGCAGATATTAAAGCAGATATCAATGGTGAGGCTATAGGTATACCCATGCCTGTACCCAATGCCTTTAAGGTTGGAGAAGCAGAATGATGCATGTGGTTGAGATCTGCCTACAAATGCCTATTGCCAGCAGATGTGTGCCTGTCTTCTTTGTGCCAAATTGGCAACAACACACCTTCATTTATTATTTATTTATTTATTTATTTATTTATTTATTTATTTATTTATTTACAGTATTTATATTCCACCCTTCTCCTCACCCCGCAGGGGACTCAGGGCAGATTACAATGTACACACATATGGCAAACATTCAATGCCAATTTTTGACATACAAACATATACAGACATACACAGAGGCTATTTAACTTTTTCTGGCCACCAGGGGTGCTGTCGCTTTCATCGTCTATCTTCGATGCTGATGAAGCACTTCCGCATTCCCCGCATGCTTCCCCGCTGGAATGCTTTTTGCTGGAGTCTTCTTTATGGCCTCATAATCAGTCACTTTAGCCTCCCCACACTTTAAGGTGGTACCTAATTTTCCTACTTGACAGATGCAACTGTCTTTCGGGTTGCAAAGGTTGACAACAGGCTACACAATTGGTTGGAAACCCACTCCAACCTGGGCTGGCTTCGAACTCATGACTTTTTGGTCAGAGTGATCTTAATGCAGCTGACACTCAGCCAGCTGCGCCACAGTCCCAGTGCAGCTGGCTCAATCTCTTGCACTTTGGGTTGCACATTTGATTGCACTGTGTTTGTGTCCAGTGCCAAAATTGCACAATATAATGACATGCAAGTCCATGTCTAGAGATCTCAATAAACAAATGCATATATAAGACTAGAAGAGACGCATTCTCTTGCTCTCTCTCTCTCTCTCACACACACACTTCTGCCTTTGTCTGGAAAGAGTTCTATTCAGAAAGGGAAGCGGCACTTCTGGAACTGATAGAGGAGTCTGAAAGACCCCGGAGTCCTCCCACAGCGCACTAGGAAGTGCAGCAGCCTTCTCTATCTTCATAATCGTGACAAAGTGACCAAGAAGAGAACCCAACGGCAAGGGCAGCGATGATGGATGGTTAGCCGAGACAGCCATAGACCTCCTTGAGATATAACCACCCAGACTGATCAGAGCAAGGACTGGGCAAAGGAACTAAGGAAGGGAAAGGGGGAATCCTTCTAGTTGGAAACTCTGCCGCTGGATGGAAATTTCCCACTTTGCAAGGAGGGGAGGCGTTGACCCCTCCTCCTCCTCCTCCTCCTCTGGCATGGCAGCAAAAAGGGATTCAGTTAAAAGACTGAAGGATTGCCTCTTCCTACGTGCATTTTTTAATTAACGCCCAAATGTGTCATCATAAAAACAGAAAAGCTCCAAACTGTGGCTCTCCGTTACCCAAAAACACAGATTTATGGCCTCGATGTGAAGTGGTTAGAAAAGACATTTAAAAACAATTAGGCTCTGGGAGAGACGGATTCAAGCAGCTCCGACGGCACTCATTATGCTGAAGAATGGGGAAAAATAAGGCCATTAGGCCCCACCAGATAACTAGGTTATTTGTACTTTTGTGTATGTGTGTGTGTGTGTGTTTGGGGGGAATGATGAGTTTCTTCTAATAATGCTTCCTGCCAGCCGTAGAGAAGAGAGGGTGGGATTGCAAGGCTTCCCGCCATGCCATCCGCCGCATGCATGGCGCACATGCCAAGCCTTTGATGAAGGATTCTCCCATGTGACCCATCCAATCTGATTTTAATGTTCCACTATGCTCTCCAAATGAATAAAAGGCAATTACACCTTTCCTTCAGCATGGCGTCAGATACAGCTGCCCACAGAGGCCTCGATGGGGAGAGATAGGGGTCCCTGGTTGGACAGGAATGGCTGTCCTTATGGCTCTCCTTGTGACACTTGTGGGCACACCATCTGCAGCAGACTCCATAATTCAACAGAAAGTAGCTCCAGAGGCGTTTCCTGCTTAAATGTGCCATGCTGCCATTATAGCTCCACATGTATCTCCATTCGCTGGAGACCTGTGGCTGCGTCTTCAACAGAGTTGAGAAGAAGATATATTAAGATGTCCACCCTTGATAAGAAACGGGCTCCATGCCTGTGCCTGCCATGACATCATCTGGGATGATGGGAATGGCAATCCAGAGGGAGGCTGGATGGGGTCCCGACTCAGAACTTCTCAAATGTGTTCTTTTGGATGAAAGAGATTCAACCTTACTTTTCTGGTAAACAATACTGGCCGACAATATGACTTGATCTATGGAGTGTTGCAGACTTCTCCTACATAGAAAGAACACAATATTCTGTTCCAGGCATTTTAAAGGAACAGAAATGGCAGGACTGGGAAGGATCCCACCAACCCATCCAAATGGCTTAGGTGGACCAATACCTCAGCTCACTCTTCACCATCTCTGAGATGACCACCATTGCTCTTTGCTATTCCCTAGCCACACTACAACCTGTGTCACTTTCCCCTGTTGAGCTGCATTATCTAGTCTGCCCAGAAATACATCTCTGATGATTTGTCAGGATTTTTATTTATGGTGCATATTATTGTGTATCATATAATGATTGCCCAAGGGTATATCCACACTACAGTATTAACAGTCATGACTCAATCCTTGCAAATCCTATATTTATGAGTGTGGTGTTGGGCACCATTGATCCTCCAGACTTCAGCTCCCCAGCTCCTTGACCATTGATCCTCCAGATAATTTGGACTTCAGCTCCCCAAATCCTTGACCATTGAACCTTCAGTTGCTTTGGACTTGAGCTTCCCAGATCCCTGACCATTGAACCTTCAGATACTTTGTACTCCAGCTCCCCAAATCCTTGATCATTGAACCTTCGGTTGCTTTGGACTTGAGCTTCCCAGATCTTTGACCATTGAACCTTCAGATGCTTTGGACTTGAGCTCTCCAGATCCTTAACCATTGAACTTTCAGATGCTTTGGACTTCAGCTCCCCAGATCCTTGACCATTGAGCCTTCAGTTGCTTTGGACTTGAGCTCTCCAGATCCTTGGCCATTGAACCTTTAGTTGCTTTGGACTTGAGCTCCCTAAATCCCTGACCATTAATGCTCCAGATGCTTGGGACCTCAGTTTCTCAAACTCCTGACATTGGTCAAGCTGATTGGGACTTCTGGGAGCTAAAGTCCAAAACGTTCAGAGAGCCAAAAAACTGAGACTGAATGGATTAGGAACAGGGCTGTCAAACGCCTTTCCATGGAGGGCCACATCAGCCTTATTATGGTTGCCTTCCAAGGGCTGTTGCATCCATGGACTGAGAATCTGTGGAGAGAGAGAGCTAACTATATACGTATGTGTGTGTGAGTGTGTCGTGGTTGGTGCTCTTTAGTTTTAACATAAATTGTATCCCCAGATGCTATTTGTGTATAAGATTTATTTTAATTGCTTTGTATTAGTAGTTGTATTTTGTTTCTTATTGTGGTTTATTGCTTTTATTATTGATGTATTGTGGGCTCAGCCTCATGTAAGCCGCACCGAGTCCCTTGGGGAGATGGTAGCGGCGTATAAATAAAGATTATTATTATTATTATTATTATTATTTGATTTTATTGGCTTTATTTTCATTTTATTTCACATATAAATAAATGCCCATACAATTTTCATGTTAGGGTGGTAACTGAGATTTTTTTCCCTCTTTCCAATCATGCAAAGACGTGCATAATGGCAATCTTCTGAAGTAGCCCCATTGCAACAAATGGGAGGACAGGAAGTTAAACATGAGCCAACAATGTGATGTGGAGGCAAAAAAAGCCAATGGGATTTTGGCCTGCATCAATAGGAGCATAGTGTCTAGATCTAGGGAAGTCATGCTACCCCTCTATTCCGCTTTGGTTAGAACACACCTGGAATATTGTGTCCAATTCTGGGCACCACAATTCAAGAGAGATATTGACAAGCTGGAATGTGTCCAGAGGAGGGCGACTAAAATGATCAAGGGTCTGGAGAACAAGCCCTATGAGGAGCGGCTTAAGGAGCTGGGCATGTTTAGCCTGAAGAAGAGAAGGCTGAGAGGAGATGCGATAGCCATGTATAAATATGTGAGAGGAAGTCACAGGGAGGAGGAGGGAGTAAGCTTGTTTTCTACTTCCCTGGAGACTAGGACAAGGAACAATGGCTTCAAACTACAAGGAAGGAGATTCCATCTGAACATGAGGAAGAACTTCCTGACTGTGAGAGCCATTCAGCAGTGGAACTCTCTGCCCCGGAGTGTGGTGGAGGCTCCTTCTTTGGAAGCTTTTAAACAGAGGCTGGATGGCCATCTGTCAGGGGTGATTTGAATGCAATATTCCTGCTTCTTGGCAGAATGGGTTGGACTGGATGACCCATGAGGTCTCTTCCAACTCTTTGATTCTATGATTCTATGATTCAGAGGTAGTTCTATTCCAGCACTTGGAGAAAGGGCCACCCAGAATGACATGGTGGGCTAGATGCGGCCCGCGGGCCTTGTGTTTGACACATTTGGTTTAGGTAGTTCTAATTCTCCGCTAGAGAGTTCTAGTGCTGCCACTCATGGGAGTGGAGTCAATAATGCTCAAGCAGAGAGAATTCTAAGCACTCTTCTCCAAACACAACACATTCCAGAACTTAGTAGGATGGAGACATAAAAGTGGCATCAAACTGTTGCAACCACCCAGTGTGGATACACAATATCCCCCTAAATGCACTAAATCTTCTCCCCTGAGTAAACGCCTGCTGCAAATGCACACTTCTTGCAAAGCGGGTGGAAAAAAAAGTCAGAGAGAGCGGTGGGCGTGCGGGGCAATAACGGCGGGGATATTGCTTTCCGGGAGATGCTCCTCAGCGTGGCACCGGCCGCCCCCTTTTTGCATCTTAAGTGCCCTCCTCACAGCTTGGCCCAACAGTCAAATGTGATGCATGGCGTCTGCTGGGCGTATTGACTGCTCTCAGCTGCAGATTGATTCAGGAGCTGTTATTTGGCATTATATCAACGGGCCCTTTAGCGGTCCCTCTGCGCCGGGAGGCAAGGCGGGGCGGGCGGAGGGCGAGGAGGAACATTACTTCTCTTTTAATACCATCATCTAAAGAAAAACCAGCAGAGGAATGGAATATAAAAGAGTGTTTTAAAACAGCATTAATATTCAGGCTTAAACTGAAAAGCGCCGAGAAATTTAGGGGAAAAGGGGAGCGGGAAGACCAATCTCCTGCATTCTGGAGCATCTCTTCACCACTCGGTGTATTGTTATGTATATTGGGGCCGGCGTGCAATTATTCCACCATGGTTTTTTAAGTAAAATGTGGTGATCCAAGGGGATGGGATTGAGATGCAAAGATAGCAGGCGGCTCTGCATGGCCCATATTTGGGTTGAGGAAATGAGGAGCGGCCCGACTTTTGCATCGAAAGAGGGAATGAAAGGAGGGTTGTTCTTGAATGCGTCCCTCTCCTCATTTCGTCTGCACTTAGGTTGGATCCAGAAGCAAAAAATCAGTCTCTGGGAAAGCAAGAGGCATGCATGGAGAGCATTGTAAGAACTAATTCGCAAAAAGTAGTGACTCTTGCATGTTCCTTTCTCTGAAATAGAGCCTACCTGGTATTTGCTGGCCTTCTCCTATCCAATCTTCAACCATGGCTCACCCATGGTTGAGCTTCCAGGATTGGATGGGATTTGGTGTCATAGAATCATAGAATCAAAGAGTTGGAAGAGACCTCCTGGGCCATCATCCAGTCCAACCCCATTCTGCCAAGAAGCAGGAATGTTCCATTCAAAGCACCCCCAACAGATGGCCATCCAGCCCCTGTTTAAAAGCTTCCAAAGAAGGAGCCTCCACCACACTCCAGGGCAGAGAGTTCCACTGCTGAACAGCTCTCACAGTCAGGAAGTTCTTCCTAATGTTCAGATGGAATCTCCTTTCTTGTAGTTTGAAGCCATTGCTCCATTGCGTCCTAGTCTCAAGGGCAACAGAAAACAAGCTTGCTCCCTCCTCCCTCTGGCTTCCTCTCACATATTTATACATGGCTATCATATCTCCTCTCAGCCTTCTCTTCTTCAGGCTAAACATGCCCAGCTCCTTAAGCCGCTCCTCATAGTGTCTTTAGACTTCATTCCATAAATGTGTCCGCCGATGTCTGTGGCTTATGGTGACTCCACAAGGTTTTCTTAGGAAAGGTGTCACTATTATTATTATTATTATTATTATTATTATTATTATTATTTACTTTGCTTATATACCGCTGTATCTCAAGCCCGAAGGCGACTCACTACCTCTGAGGATGCTTGCCATAGATGCAGGCGAAACGCTAGGAGAAAATGCCTCTAGAACATGGCCATATAGCCCAGAAAAACCTACAACCCAAAGGTGTTTTTATTTATCTTATTTATTTACAGCATTTTTACCCCACCCTTCTCAACCCCCGAGGGGGGACTCAGAGCGGCTAACTTAGGCAGCAATTTGATGCCACAATATCAATAACACCAGTATAAAACCATAAATACATGAAAAGTTAAAAACAGTAACAATTAATTATATCATCACACAATCACATAATCACATATTCGTTTCCAATTATCGTAACAGTCATCAGGTCCAATTTTTGTTAGTATCTTCATCTGAAATATGAACATGACGACACCTGGCTTGAAAGCAGTACGTGTGAAAAAGATCTTGGAGTCCTCACGGACAACAAGTTAAACATGAGCCAGGAATGTGATGTGGCGGCAAAAGAAGCCAATGGGATTTTGGCCTGCATCAATAGGAGCATAGTGTCTAGGTCCAGGGAAGTCATGCTCCCCATGCTCTATTCCGCTTTGGTTAGACCACACCTGGAATATTGTGTCCAATTCTGGGCACCACAATTCAAGAGAGATATTGACAAGCTGGAATGTGTCCAGAGGAGGGTGACTAAAATGATCAAGGGTCCGGAGAACAAGCCCTATGAGGAGTGGCTTAAGGAGCTGGGCATGTTTAGCCTGAAGAAGAGAAGGCTGAGAGGAGACATGATAGCCATGTATAAATATGTGAGAGGAAGCCACAGGGAGGAGGAGGGAGCAAGCTTGCTTTTATTTTTTTGGTCGGGTACTTCTTACCCCGCCCTTCTCAACCCCCGAGACATGATGAGGGCCATATATAAATATGTGAGAGGGAGCCACAGGGAGGAGGGAGCAAGCTTGTTTTCTGCTTCCCTGGAGACTAGGACGCAATGGAACAATGGCTACAAACTACAAGAGAGGAGATTCCATCTGAACATGAGGAAGAACTTCCTGACTGTGAGAGCCGTTCAGCAGTGGAACTCTCTGCCCTGAGTGTGGTGGAGGCTCCTTCTTTGGAAGCTTTTAAACAGAGGCTGGATGGCCATCTGTCAGGGGTGATTTGAATGCAATATTCCTGCTTCTTGGCAGAATGGGGTTGGACTGGATGATGGCCCAGGAGGTCTCTTCCAACTCTAGGATTCTATGAAATATGGCTGACACCATATGGTATTTGCTGCTGGTCTCCCATCCAATACTAGTCAGGGCTCACCCTCTTTAGCTTCCAAGATTGGATGCGATGTGGTGTTTGTAAGGTATTCAGGCTTTGATCCTTAAATGTGTCTGAATGTGCCTTCTAGTTGCCTGTTGACTTATGCTGACCCCATGAGTTTTGTGTCCCGGGATATGAAGTGATTTATAGTTTTCAAATCACAGACTCCCTGAACTACTTCAAGCTGGGTATCAAGTGTCCCAGAAGCAAGCAAAATACAACAAATTCTTTCACAGCAAAAACATGCTTCACCTCCTCTATCAGCAGGGTCCAACTGGCAGCATCTGACTTTGTCAATAAACTGTATAGTAAACTCACAGTTTCAGGTTTTCATGCAAAATATCTGGAGGCTTTAATCTTTACTGTTGCAATATACACAAATACACAATCAGGATGCACAGATCCACTTTCCTTGCACTTGCAAACAATCAGAATAATCAGATAGAACATAGGCAGTTACTCACACTGAGTCACAGAGGAGAGAGAAAGATGGATTCTGTCATCATCTTTATATAGCCACCTGCTGATAGGTCATCAATAAGGGACACTGGCTGATACAATCCCTCTGCAATAACCCTCACATGGTTATTACTCAGCCATTACCACACCCCTTAGGTATTACATCATGACATGGTCATTATCTAAGTTTTTTTATTTATTTATCGTGTCAGGCAACCAAACAGTTGTATTACATTTTTGACAGAACAAACAAACAAACATACAAAAGACACAGAGTTTGCAAGCTTGGTAGTTGATTAGATGTCCTTTGACCAGTATCTGGCCACTTGGAGTGCCTCTGGTGTTGCTGCAAGAAGGTCCTCCATGGTGCATGTGGCAGGTTGCATTGCAGCAGGTGGTCTGTAGTTTGCTCTTTTCCACACTTGCATGTCATGGATTCCACTTTGTGGCCCCATTTCTTGAGGTTGGCTCTGCATCTCGTGGGGCCAGAGCGCAGTCTGTTCAGCGCCTTCCAAGTCTGCCAGTCATCTGTGTGCCCAGGGGGGAGTCTCTCATTTGGTATCAGCCACTGGTTGAGGTTTTGGGTTTGAGCCTGCCACTTTTGGACTCTCGCTTGCTGAGGTGTTCCAGCGAGTGTCTCTGTAGATCTTAGAAAACTATTTCTAGATTTAAGTCGTTGACGTGCTGGCTGATACCCAAACAAGGGATGAGCTGGAGATGTCTCTGCCTTGGTCCTTTCACTATTGGCTGCTACTTCCCGGCGGATGTCAGGTGGTGCAATACCGGCTAAGCAGTGTAATTTCTCCAGTGGGGTAGGGCGCAGACACCCTGTGATAATGCGGCATGTCTCATTAAGAGCCACATCCACTGTTTTAGCGTGGTGAGATGTGTTCCACACTGGGCATGCATACTCAGCAGCAGAGTAGCATAGCGCAAGGGCAGATGTCTTCACTGTGTCTGGTTGTGATCCCCAGGTTGTACCAGTAAGCTTCCGTATGATATTGTTGTATGATTGATTGATTTTGTATGATTGATTGATTGATAGCACCTAGATCATGATATCCTATCATTATCTAGGTGCTATCAATCAACTACCTGTTCATCAAAAAGTATTTCCCTTTGACTAAAATGCTGTACCATTTCTATCTAACACCACTGAAGCCATTACCAGGGCAAAGAGGACAGTGGGGACTATTGGGAAAGCATCTTCTTATGCCCTTGTACCTATACGCAAAATGGTTGCATCTCCCTTTGAGACCTCTGGGGAACAATGGTGGATCTGAGTCAATGATCTAATTTCAGCTACGAGGACCTTGCTAAGTGCTTCTTCTGCCCTATATGCCCCCTTAAAACCCTCTCCAGAATGCCACGGTGGCTAAAGAGTAAGTTCAAGAGGAGGTTGGGAGCCACAGAGCCGTTAAGCATACAAAACTATTATTATTATGCCACGTCGTGCCATGGAAGATCTCTGCTATTGTTACCCAGCTGGCAAAGCTTGATTGAAGTCAAGTTCCCATGTCATAAGAGCTGGCTGGGGAGGTGTAAATGTGTCATGCTCCATCTTATTGAATTCCATCACATTCAGCTGCCAAGCGCATGCAGATCCAGGGCCATATCAGACCGCGAGTCCTGGATTTCAACCCATGGAAATCCAAGCCTGTTATTCATGTATGTATTAGAATCATAGAATCCTAGAATCCTAGAGTTGGAAGAGACCTCCTGGGCCATCATCCAGTCCAACCCCATTCTGCCAAGAAGCAGGAATATTGCATTCAAAGCACCCCTGGCAGATGGCCATCCAGCCTCTGTTTAAAAGCTTCCAAAGAAGGAGCCTCCACCACACTCTGGGGCAGAGAGTTCCACTGCTGAACGGCCGTTTCTGCCATTTTTCCAACATGGGACCTTGACATGGGTGCCTGAAAACGTGGATCAACACAAGGTGCATCCATAAACCTAATGACCATAAATGTATTTTCAAATGTTCAGTTCTAAGTGTGAAGTTTATTACACTCATTATCTCAGAGAGTTTTTCTTATACACGCAGCAAACATAGTCAGAATTCAGAATGAAAGGGAGAACACAAAGGAGAAGAAACTCTATATGTAACAAAAGCGAAAACAAAACAATTCCCATCTGAAATAGTTCACCTGTGCATTGAGTTGCCCTATATGGCCCTCTTTAGCTTATAGCCTCCACGTCAGTACAATAGTGACTCCATTTTGGGTTTAATCGAACCTTTGAAAGCGCCCTCCAAGGTGCTGAACCCTATCTCCAAACTAGGATCAGCACCTTGGAGAGCTCCTGCAATGTTCTCTTTGAACCCTATAGAGCAGGGAAAACCTCTTGAGCTTAAGATCCGTTCAGTAATGGAATCCCTCTGCCTGGGAGTCTGGTGGAGTCTCCTTCTCTGGAGATTGTGAAACAGAGGCTGGGTGGGCCTTTGTTGAGACGGTTTTAATCATAGAATCAAAGAGTTGGAAGAGACCTCATGGGCCATCCAGTCCAACCCCCTGCCAAGAAGCAGGAATATTGCATTCAAATCACCCTGACAGATGGCCATCCAGCCTCTGTTTAAAAGCTTCCAAAGAAGGAGCCTCCACCACACTCCGGGGCAGAGAGTTCCACTGCTGAACAGCTCTCACAGTCAGGAAGTTCTTCCTCATGTTCAGATGGAATCTCCTCTCTTGTAGTTTGAAGCCATTGTTCCTTCGTCCTAGTCTGCAAGGAAGCAGAAAACAAGCTTGCTCCCTCCTCCTCCCTGTGGCTTCTTCTCACATATTTATACATGGCTATCATATCTCCTCTCAGCCTTCTCTTCTTCAGGCTAAACATGCCCAGCTCCTTAAGCCGCTCCTCATAGGGCTTGTTTTCCAGACTCTTCCTTCCTAGAAGAAGGTAGGTGCTTGTTGTGAGGTTGCCCTGAGTCCCCCCTCGGAATTGTGAAGGGAGGGTTACAAATGCAGGAAATAAATAAATAAGGTGTCATTTTTTTATCATGTCAGAAGCAAATTGAGAGTATACTGTAAGTCGCTTCTGGGGTGAGAGAATTGGCTGTCTGCAAGGATGTTGCCCAGGGGATGCCTGGATGTGTTAATATCCTGTGAGGGTTTCTCTCATGTCCCCTCATGGAAAGTTGGGGCTGACAGATAGGAGCTCACCCTGTCTCATGGATTTGAACTGCCAACCTTCAGGTCAGCATTTCAGCCAGCACAAGGGTTTAACCCATTGTTCCACCAATGGATAGCCATCGGTGGCCTCTTCCAACTCTAGGATTCAATGGTTGTATGACTGGGATGAAGATTAGGATGCATTACACTATGTATGATTTTTGTTCCTGGGCTATAAATGGCATTTCCTATTTGGTTCTGTCATAAAAACATGGTTGCAAGGCTAGTCAATGCTAATAAAGCTTGCTAACTGCAACAGTCCCACTTGCCTCCAACAGACAAGAGTTCTTTCTCCCACCCTGGACATCATTCCACAGGGATATATACATATATATATACAACTAGCTGTGCCCTGCCACGCGTTGCTGTGGCCTATAGTAAAACTTATCAAAGTTGAGGTAGATATCTGGACTATTATGAAAGAGAGGTCCCTACCTATTCCTTCCCCCTTTTCCTCCCCCTTTCTCTCCTTTCTTCCTTCTCTACCTTCTTTCACTACTTGGTTTCATCCTTCTCTCTTTCCTTCATTCCCTCCCCCTTTCTTCCTTTGCCTTTCTTCCCTCCCTGTTTGCTTCCTTCTTTCACTTTTTATTTCCTTTTATTTTACCACCATCATAACAATAACAATAATGCAATGCATTGCCTCTGGGACCTGACACCTCTCCCATTCCCCCTAAAAGGGTCTCAGAGGAACAATAGCATAATAATAATAATAGAAATAACAACCTTTACCCGCCACGTGTTGCTGTGGCCAATCTTCCCTCTTTCTCTCCTTCTTTCCCTCCTTCTTTCCCTCCTTCTTTCTCTTCCTTCTCTACCTCTTTCCTTCCTTCCCCCTTTTTCTTTCTCTTCTGCTGTCTCTCTTTCCTTTCCTTCCATCTTTCCTTTTCTTTCCTTTTCTTCTTCCTTCTTTCTCTAACTTTCCTTCCTTCCCCCTTTTTCTTTACCTCCCTTTCTCTTTCTTCCTTCTTTCCTTCCTTCCTGTCTTTCCTAGATTTTGACAGGGCGGGAAGGGGTGGGGTGGGGTTTGGAGGTGGCGTGAAGTAAAAGGAGGTAAGATTGGGGCAGGGGAGTGATGGAGCGTGGGGTTGTGTGTGTGTGCGGCGGCGGGGAGTGATGGAGCGTGGGGTTGCGTGTGTGTGTGCGGTGGCGGGGGGAGTGGGGTTGTGTGTGTGTGCGGCGGCGGGGGGAGTGATGGAGCGTGGGGTTGCGTGTGTGTGTGCGGGGGGGGGGGGGGGGTTGCGTGTGTGTGTGCAGCGGTGGGGGGAGTGGGGTTGCGTGTGTGTGTGCAGCGGCGGGGGGAGTGATGGAGCGTGGCGTTGTGTGTGTGTGTGAGGCAGGGGGTGTGTGTGTGCGGGAAGCGGCGCGGCGGGGCTTGGAGTGGGCATGGCTTCCGCAGAGGGAACGTTGGCCGGAAGGCCGTGTGCGCGCGCCAGGGAACTTGCGGCTGGGCGCCAATGCGCATGCTCAGTTGTTTTGCCGTTTTGTGAGTGTGTTGTTGTGTTGTTTTTCATTTTGAGTAGATATGTTTGTACCTTGTGGGTTGTGTTATGGGCATGGGAATTTTGGTTAAGTTTCGTTGGGTTTTTTTTTTGAGTTTTGTTCTTTTGCCGTTTTGTGAGTGTGTTGTGTTGTTTTTCATTTTGAGTAGATATGTTTGTACCTTGTGGGTTGTGTTATGGGCATGGGAATTTTGGTTAAGTTTCGTTGGTTTTTTTTGAGTTTTGTTCTTTTGCCGTTTTGTGAGTGTGTGTTGTGTTGTTTTTCATTTTGAGTAGATATGTTTGTACCTTGTGGGTTGTGTTATGGGCATGGGAATTTTGGTTAAGTTTCGTTGGTTTTTTGAGTTTTGTTCTTTTGCCGTTTTGTGAGTGTGTTGTTGTGTTGTTTTTCATTTTGAGTAGATATGTTTGTACCTTGTGGGTTGTGTTATGGGCATGGGAATTTTGGTTAAGTTTCGTTGGGGGTTTTTTGAGTTTTGTTTCTCCGTTGGATGCCCTAACAAATTTATATATATACATGTGTGTGTATGTATGTATGTACAACCTCTGGGGATGCTTGCCAAAGATGTGGATGAAATGTCAGGAGAGACTGCTTCTGGAACATGGCCATACAGCCTGGAAAACTCATAGCAACCCAGTGATTTTGGCCATGAAAGCCTTTGAACAACACAAGGACACATTATTTAGCTTGTTTTGATTCAGCCCAAGCTCTTGAAATGTACAGTGAAGAGGATGACTAAATTCCAAACAAACATCAAAAAGAAAGCTTTTCACATTAGAGACAGAGGAATGTCAGGTGTTCTAACAGGATTGGGATCAAGGTAAGGGTGCATTCTGTGGGCTGTCTTGAGTCAGCCCAAGTTCAAGTGAACTGAGCAAGACAAAAGAGACCCAAACAGGCATCAAAAAGAAGGGTGTTTGCTTGGGAAAGAGAATGACATCCTGAGTTCCAATAGGAATAGAATCAGGATTCTATAAATACAAGAGAGGAAGTCCTAGGGAGGAGGGAGGGAGCTTCCTTTCTGCTTCCTTGGAGACTAGGACGCAATGGAGCAATGGCTTCAAACTACAAGAGAGGAGATTCCATCTGAACATTAGGAAGAACTTCCTGACTGTGAGAGCCGTTCAGCAGTGGAACTCTCTGCCCCAGAGTGTGGTGGAGGCTCCTTCTTTGGAAGCTTTTAAACAGGGGCTGGATGGCCATTTATTTATTATTTTATTTATTTTATTTATTTCACAGTTTTCTATACCGAGCTTCTCAACCTCATTGAGGGACTCAGCCCGGTTTCCAGCCATAAAAAACATATACACTCATTAAAATATCATATATCACAATTACAAAAACAACTTGAAAAACACTATATATAAAACTACAGTGGTCAGTCGTCCTATTAAGATGGATCTACATCAACTTCCATCCAGGGTCCTATCATTCATCGAAGGCCTGACTCCACAGCCACGTCTTCACCCGTTTCCTAAATGTTAGGATGGATGGGGCGGTTCTGGCCTCCAGAGGGAGAGAGTTCCAAAGTCGCGGGGCCACCACCGAGAAGGCCCTGTCCCTCGTCCCCACCAGGCGCGCTTGCGAGGCCGGTGGGACCGAGAGCAGGGCCTCTCCAGACGATCTTAGTAGTCTTGATGGTACGTAGGGGAGAATACGTTCGGCCATCTGTTAGGGGTGCTTTGAATGCAATACTCCTCCTTCTTGGCAGAATGGGGTTGGACTGGATGATCCATGAGGTCTCTTCCAACTCTATGATTCTATGATTCTAGGATAAGGACCCATATTGAGCCGGTCTAGATCCAGTCCAAGGAAGTGAGCAATGAAGAAGACGCTTGAGATCCAAAGCTATTGTCCTCCCAACCCTCCTATATGCTTGCAAGACATGGACAGTCTACAGACGTCACATGCAACTCCTGGAACGATTCCATCAGTGTTGCCACCGAAAAATCCTGCAAATCTTTTGGGAAGACAGGTGGACAAATGTCAGCACGCTGGAAGAAGCAAAAACCACCAGCATTGAAGTGATGGTCTTCACCATCAACTCTGCTCGACTGGCCACATTGTCCAGATGCCTGACCACCATCTCCCAAAGCAGTTGCTCTACTCCAAACTCAAGAACGGAAAACGGAATGTTGGAGGACAGGAAAAGAGATTTAAAGATGGGCTCAAAGCCAACCTTAAAAACTCTGGCACAGACACTGAGAACTGGGAAGCCCTGGCCCTTGAGCACTCCAGCTGGAGGTCAGCTGTGACCAGCAGTGCTGTAGAATTTGAAGAGGCACGAATGGAGTGTTAAAGAGAGAAACGTGCCAAGAGGAAGGCGCGTCAAGCCAACCCGGACCAGGACCACCTTCCACCTGGAAACCAATGCCCTCACTGTGGGAAAAGATGTGGTCAAGGATAGGGCTCCACAGTCACCTACGGACCCACCGCCAGCATACTACACTTGGAGGACCATCATCCTCGGACTGCGAGGGATCGCCTAAGTAAGTAAGTAAGTAAGTAAGTAAGTAAGTAAGGTCCCAAATAGATTAGACCCATTGAATCAATGGGCTTTGAGCCTTTTATCCTATAGTTGGTCCCTAATAGATTAGACCCATTGAATCAATATGGTTTAAGGTCTACATCCTATAGTTGGTCACAACTAGACTACCCCCATTGAATGAATGAGTTTCAAGGCTTACACCTGGAGCCCCCGGTGGCGCAGTGGGTTAAAGCACTGTGCCGGCAGGACTGAAGACCCACAGGTCACAGGTTCAAATCCGAGGAGAGGCGGATGAGCTCCCTCTATTAGCTCCAGCTCCCCATGCGGGGACATGAGAGAAGTCTCCCACAAGGATGATAAAACATCAAAAAAATCATCCAGGCGTCCCCTGGGCAACGTCCTTGCAGACGGCCAATTCTCTCACAACAGGAGCGGTTGCTCCTGACACGACAAAAAAAAAAAAAAGGCTTACACCCTATAGTTGGCCCTGAGTAGACTAGACTCATTGAATCAATGAAGTTGAAGCTCTACGTACTATAATTGGCCTCAACTAAAATTGACCAGAACACCGGCCTTGGAGGACCATCATCTTCGGACTACGAGGGATCGCTTAAGTAAGTGAGTGAGATCCAAATCACTTGGTTTTGCAAAGGGTCATAACATGTCTGCCCCACAAAGAGATAGCTTTTTCCACCCATTTGAATCTCCTCTGTTGAATCAGCTCCACTGGTTGCCAGTCTGCTACCGGGCTCAATTCAAAGTGCTGGCTTTAGTCTATAAAGCCTTAAACGGTTCTGACCCAGTCTATCTATCTGAACACATCTCTCCCTACGAACCCCCCAGGAACCTAAGATCCTCTGGGGAGGCCCTGCTCTCGATCCCGCCTGCTTTGCAGGCACATCTGGCGGGGACGAGAGACAGGGCCTTCTCTGTGGTGGCCCCCTGGCTGTGGAACTCCCTCTCTAGGGATATTAGATCAGCCCCCTCCCTCCTGAGTAAAAATGGCCCCCCAGCTGTGGAACCCCCTCCCTAGGGATATTAGATCAGCCCCCTCCCTCCTGACTTTCCGAAAAAGAGTAAAAACTTGGCTCTTTGAGCAAGCATTCGGAACCCCGGAGTAAACAGACAAACTAGAGTTGGAAATCAACGCAGGAACGGCCAAGACAAGGTAACAGATGAAGATTTGAACGAGAGGACAGAGTCTCTTTTTAAATTGTTTATTATGCACTGTCGTTTGTGTTTAATTGCACTTGATGTTTTTGCTTTATTAATGTATGTATTTTGTTTCGGCATCGAATTGTGCCGACTGTGTATACCACCCTGAGTCACCTACGGGCTGAAATGGGCGGGATAGAAATAATGTAAATAAATAAATATCCCCATTTCGGACCCACTTTGGGCATATTTCAACCCCTTTGACCAATGGAATGGAAGCCTGTCCTTCCTCTGCTCCTTCTGCAGGGCTGCGGGTCGGCCTGTTCGTACCACAGGCAGCAGAAAACTAGTTTAACATCTCATTTATTTCATAGATGCGAAAGCAATTCCCTCCTGAACGATTGTCCTGAACCAACAATTCAGATCGGAGGGGAATGTGCGGCGCCTGCCAGGGAACAGTCGGCGCCTCACCGAAGTGCCAAAGCGGAGCCGAGGAAATATCTCCTTTGCTTCCCTCTCCCCTGTTCGCCTGAAGTGAAAAGCCATTAAATATGATTAAGGTTAAGAGATTGCTAAAATTACAAACAGCCGCCGTTCAATTATTTTTGCTCTATAAAACGCAACGCAGATTGGTGTTATTCCTCCGAAATGTGTTTTTAGGAAAATAACATTGCGCCACTAATGCGGTTGGGTAGAGCCAGCCAGAAAGCAGAGCTTCCTCCGAACGCCAAGCTAAAAGCTCCATCATTCAACAGGCCAAGATCATAACTTAATATTCATTGGGGTCCGAGTCAACAGGAGACGAGGTTCAGGAAGGAAAGGCCTGGAAACGGGCCTCGCCGTTGGAACCAGAAAGAGACTGAGAGAGCCCATCAGATTTATCATCCCCTAAAAGAGATGACAAGAGAGGAGAATATCGCCATTTGACACGACGTGTCTCTTCTTTTTTCTTTCCCTTCTTTTTAAAAGCAAGGTAAATTACTCGAAATTTTTCCACGCTTAGCCAACACGGCTGCAGCTGCGATGGTTGGATTTATGGGACTCGAGCATGTTGTGATAAAACAAAATTCACAGAGTTAATAAACTAGGCTGGGGAAAGAAAAAAAGCCAAAGGAGATGAAGTGAAGTCTGTGCCAAGCTCGTATACTTTCATGGGAGGGTACAAGCCATTTGGAACATGGCTTGCGCCTCCTTTATGGCATCTCTGCTCATGTTTAATGTGCTGTTGTGTGCCGAACTGCCGAACGGCACTCAAACGCATTCTAGGATAGTTTTGTTCCAAAAGCGAAGAAAGACTTGGAAGTTCAGGGGATGAAAAAAGAAATAATCTCGGTATGGATTTACTAGTGCCGAGAGACTCCTGTTTATTATGGTTAATAAAATATGAAAGATTGCATCTCCCTTCACAGGAAAGGCTGAGGGAGGAAAGGAGGGCAACTAGGCTGGGCTTACATGGGGTTGGGGGTCTCTCTTTCGGCCAATGCAATGGGTGCCAACCCGGCAGGTAAAAGGGTGCTCCGGGTGTTGGCAAATTCAATGGACACCGTAGGGAGGGAGTCTCATCTAGCAATTGGGGAGAAAAAACGTGCCCAGGAGTAAAACCAGATAATATCAGGAGAACTCTTTGGCTCTTTCCAAAGCCTATTATGTGGACCGCCGACTGTTATGATCATTGTGTTTATTGGAATGTTATTTTGCTACTGTATTTATACTTTTTTCTATGTAATTTTGATGATGTTGCTTGTTGTTTATGTTTTGGTTTTATTTTGCTGTAACATGTTGTCTGGGCTTGGCCCCATGTAAGCTGCTCCGAGTCCCCATTGGGGAGATGGTGGTAGGGTATAAATAAAGATGATGAGGATGAGGATGATGATGATGATGATGATGATGATGATGTGCTCCATGTGTCTTCTCAGGGTGTTGTGAAAGGATTAGGTAAACTAATGTGCAAGTCATCGCCTAAGGTCAGAGGTGCACATAGTGTTTGTGGAACATTCTAGGAAAGTTTAATGAAAGGTGGCTTGAATCTAGAGCAGTGGTTCTCAACCTGGGGTCCCCAGATGTTTTGGCCTTCAACTCCCAGAAATCCTAAGAGCTGGCAAACTGGTTGGGATTTCTGGGAGTTGTAGGCCAAAACACCTTGGGAGGGACCCACAGGTTGAGAACCACTGATCTAGAGAGAAAGTGGGCTCTCTATTACTCCCCATGGAACCATGGACTCCGGGGTTTGTCCTTTCGGGGGCCAGTTTTCGATAACACAGCAGCAGCAACAACCAGGTCTGTAGCGAGGGGGGGGGGGTTAGGGGTTCAACCCCCCCCCCGAAATGTTTCAGATTTTTTTTTAAAAAACCCAGTTTACTCATGAATTTTAACTGGTTAACCAAATCCCCATGCTAAGTCTATGAGATGCAAAAAATTAAGAGTCCCTCCAGAATTGCAAGCACTATCTCAATCAAATTTTTATTTATTTATTTATTATTCGAACTTATATACTGCCACTCCCCTGGGGCTCGGAGCGGCTTACAAGAACAGGCTAAAATCAAACACAATTTAAAAACAATTTAAAACAATTTAAAAACAGCAATATCAGAGATCAAAGGCCCGCTGAAACAGAGATGTCTTCCATGCCCTGCAGAAAGCTGATAAGTCCCGCAAGGCTCGGACTTCAGGTGGCAGAGTATTCCAGAGTGATGGTGCCACTGCTGTGAAGGCTCTGTGCCTGGTTGCTGTTAGATGCAAGGTCTTGACACTGGGAATTTCCAATAGATCTTGGTCCTCAGAACGGAGGGATCTCTGGGGTTGGTAGGGGGTGAGGCGGTCCCTCAGGTACATCGGCCCCAGACCATGCAAGGCCTTAAATATTGACAATTTATTCACACTGTCATTACTTGCAGCAATAGCCGATGTAGTGAAGCAACCAAGTTGGGTGTGTGTGTGTTGAATGCTCTCATTAAGGAGGCCAGACTTGGTGGAGGTGGTTGACAGGGGCGGAGCTGCAGGCTATTGAAGGCTGCTCTGCCCCTGCTGTGCTCTTTGCTTCAGCGTGAGCTAGAAGGCAGGTTTCAACCCCCCCGTGAAATTGTCAACCCCCCCCCCCCGAAAATTACAACCCCTCCCGAAAATTTTTTCTGGCTACGGCCCTGGCAACAACAACTACTACTACTCCTACTCTGGGACTTCCAAATTCAGACTGACAGAGTTTTGGAGCACAAGACTCCTGATCTCACGATCATGGGGGGGGGGGGGAGAACCAAGTATGGATTTTCGATGTTGCAATCCCAGGCAACAGCAGGATTGAAGAGAAACAACTGGAAAATCTGACAAAATCGAACTGCAAAGAGTCTGACACAAGCCAGTTAAGGGATTCCCAGTGGTGATTGGCACACTGGGTCCAGTGCCTCTAGACCCTGGCCTGCACTTAAACACAATCAGCGCTGACAAGATTACCACTGGTCAGCTGCAAAACGTCACTCAACTCAGATCTGCATGCATTATTTGCTGTTACATTACACAGTCCAAGACACTTGGGAAGGGTCCAACATGTGATCAAATACAAAAGCCAGCAGAGGGATCTCGTTTGCTGTACGCTAATCTTTTTGTGTATCTAACAACAACAACAACAGCAGCAACAATAACAACAACAACATGTGAAAGGTTTATTCTGCAAAAACTGTCTGTGTGGGAGGGTCATCCTGCAGCAGCACATTTTGCAATCGTTTTTCAATGAATCTCTCATCATCGAATCCCAAACAAATCAACCTAGCATGTGCCACAAAAATGAACTTTCTGGAGTAGAACAACTACTTGCAAAGTAAGGACCACACAATTAAACAGGAAATAACACTTTCAAACCAGGAACAGAACATGTTCCAAATTTTGTCACATAGTATCATCATCATCATCATCATTATTATCATAAATTATTTTTGTTACATATCTCTCCTATTGGCTTGAGTCTGAGAGAGGTGTGCCAATTCTATCCTCAACTTTGAAAGAGCCAAACAAAAAGCAAAAGGGGTTTGAATATATAAACCCAGCCATGGGACCCAGTGGATGAGAGACAGGGTGTCATGCCTGACCACAATGGTTACCGATTCACAACACACACACACACACACACACACACACAATCTGTTTGATTGTTTAAGCATCTCTTTGCAAAGTGTTTATAACTTTTGCATGAATGTTTCATCAAGCAGCACAGTAGGTTCCCCTTCCCCTGGGAAATGGGCCCATCTGGAAAGGCACCGTTTTCCCTTTCCTTTTATTGGGTGGGATTCATCAAAAGAGAAAAAGATGATTGATCTTCCTTTGGGGAGGAGAAAGCGGCCCTTAATGATATTTGTCCGTTGGGCCAGACAGCTGCTGAAGGTGCATCTCCGCTGTGAAATAGATGCCGTTTGCCACCGCTTGAGCAGCCATGGCTCAGTGCTATGGGGTCCCGGGAGTTGTAGTTTCTTGAGCCTTTACTGTCCCATTATACCAAAC
>NW_026847882.1:45699666-45746573 GCF_025583915.1 Anolis sagrei ordinatus | reverse complement strand
AATTCAAGTGGGGTCAACCTGCATGGAATCTGCAGTATAGATGTGCCCAGATGAAGGATGCCTGCCTGCCAAGAACAACCCCCAACCTTGTGCTGCTTCTGCTGCTGTTGCCACTGACTCTTCTCTCCGCCTCGCACTTCGTTCTCGGCTCTGGTCATAGATCTTGCTTAAGTTTACTCCTCCTCTGGGGGATGAGCCGTGCCCTTCTGCATCTCAGGAGGAGCGGTGATTTACCTGGGCATTTCGCCCGAAGCTGTTGGGGAAGGAGCAGCATTAATCAGTCGGCTTCTTTGTCGAGTTCCCCCTCCTCCTGGGAGACGCAGTCCACCCACCTCTCTGTGATGACAAGGGAAGAAGGGGCTCAAGCACAAAGAGGATGGGCCCAATAAATCTGCCTCCTCTTCTGGCTCTGGTGGGAGCCTGCCTTTGAACCGCACACGCACAGCACCACATGGAAAGGAGCCCAGAGATGCCAGGACATCCAACACAGGAAACACACACTTGCAGAGGGCCAGGGCACCAAAGCACCGGCTTGGCACACTTGTGTGAAGGAATCGATGGAGAGGGTGACTCAGCGGAGTGACTCAGCTCAAGCAGGTGGGATGTGACACAGTGCGCAAGGAAGCCGCAAAGACAGAGAGCTTTGGAATTCGAAAATGCAACACCCAGAGTCGTACATGTTGAGATGGGACAGAAGTAGAAATAGGCCAGTGCTGTTAAAGATGGAGGAGATGACAATAGATGTGACCCCAAGGGCCATCCAGTCCAACCCCACTCTGCCAGGCAGGAAGACACATTCAAAGCCCTCCTGACAGATGGCCATTTAGCCTATACGCTTTCAGAGGAGGAGACTCCCCCAGAATCCCAGAAAGTGTCTTCCACTGTCCAATAGCTCTTACCACCAGGAGGTTCTTCCTCATAAACTCCTCTACTTGCACTTAAATCTATGGCTCCATTGTGTCCGAGTCTCCAGAGCACACAATACAAGCCCTCCTTCCTTTCCTCAATGGGAACTCTTTCCACATGTATAAACATGGCTCCACTTATGTCCCCTTCTCTTCTCCAAGGTAAACATCCCCGGTCCCCTAAGCCTTTCCTCAGTGGGTTTCTTGGCTTCCAGACCTTTGACTATTTGGGTGGCTCTTCTCTGGGCACCTTCCATTCTTGTCTGTTTACTTCTTGAATTGTGTTGCCCGGAATTATTCCAGGCAAGGTCTCATTAAATGCACAATGGAGTGGGACTATCATCAGCCTTATCAGACGGACAGTCTCTCCCATTGTAGGACACTTGCACTCCAGTTCAACAACGGAGAGGCACAGATGCCATCAAATGATGCATCCATATTTCTGGTTGTCATTCCCGCCCTGACATAGTTGAACCGGAGAGCAAACATCTTCAGAGCCCCAAGAGTACTTACTTAGGTGATCCCTCATTGGCCGAGTAGGATAGTCTTCCAGGATCAGTGTTATGGTGGCTCCGTAGGTGACTGTGGAGCTCTATTCTTGATCTGAATCTTCTCCTGCAGTGAAGACCTCCAGCTGGAGCGTCACATTATTTGTCCCATTTTGGCACATGACGGCGGAGAAATCCATCTGGGAACTGCAATCTCTCATGAGGAAAAGCCAAGCCTTGGATGGGGCATCTTAGAAAGTATTTGCTTTGGCTTGTAGACTTTAGGTAAAGATTATCGTTGTTAACATCAAAGCCTGTCATGTTATGTCGGGGCTTGAGGAACCAAACCCTTTGCTCTCTGATTCAAATCCCAGGGGAAAGAAGCAGGAAGGGTGGAGAAAAAGGAGGATGAGATGTGAGGCCCCTTTTATTTCCCAGCTGAAGATGTCACAGCCTCTGATGCTCATTCTCTGGAGTAAGGTTGTAAGCCTTCTCGGCCAAAAAGACACGTGTGATGAGAGAGGACGGTGAAGAACAGTGCGGAAAACACGAGCTCCATATGTGATGAAGAGCTATATCGAAAAGGTACAAATGCTTACGTAATTCAGACAGACTACCACAGATCTCATGGTCCATGTGATGAGGTACTAGTGAGGCTTCTTCTTGACACATACCAGCTTCTCCATATCCTTCTTGAACTGGCGATGTAGATGTTCGCCAACTCGTTGGCTTTTAACTTAAGGGCCTTCCATTGAGCACCGAGATTGGGAGAATAGGGACAGACACATAGTTGATGGCTGTGTCTCATCTGGCACTTTCCTGGGCTTTTCCAGGCATCATGGAGTAGTGCAGAAATGCAGAGAATACCCAGAAAGGTTTTCAGCTCCACAAATGTAACCTAGGACCCGGGATGAAATGAAAGAGAGGTGTTAATATGGTTGGGGTAAGAAATGTCTCCTTAGGGTTTCCCACGCATTTCGCCCATGGAAACAGAAAGGCAACATTAACTTCAAAGCTCTCCTTGGGCCAAGTCTTCAGTCGAAACCACCAGGAGGTTTGGATCCGGCATCAAGCAAAGCTGCCGGGTGTCAGGAAAGCTGGCCTGAAATGGCCTTCTCTCCCTTCTGCGGAAGCTGAGGAAATCACGTCTGAGATGGGAAAGGTTTGAGATAGATATAGTATGTGTGTGTGCGCGTGCGTGTGTGTGCATATGCGCACACATACACACAGAGATTGATTGGGATGATTCACAGCAAGGAATGAGGGCTCCCCGCTGAGCACTTTGTCATCCGTTTTGATCAAGGAGAACACATGCGCCGAGCCCAGTATGGTAATGGAATTCAGAATCGATGCCAGGGCCCAGGTCAACGCTTGGCCAAGTTGTCTTTGTGCCCACATCCGCACAGTGATGCACACTGCCACAACTATGGGTTGCAAGTACTTTCTATGATGCTGTGTAGCTTTTTGCATGGCTTTTCTTTTTTCTAAGATGCATAATAGCAGCAATGGAACAGGAATAGCTTGTCGCAGGATTTGCAGATACGTGATTTATAGTTACCAAATCACAACCTCTCTGAACTGCTGCAAGTGAGCAAAAATACAGCATACACATGTGCTTCAGCCCATCTATACACAGAGCCCAACTGCCAACACCTGGCCTTATCTAGTAAACTCATGGATTCAGGTTTTCATCAAAAATATCCAGAGGATTTAATTTTCCTCATTTTTGTGATGTTTTTATACTGTTTAATGTTTTTTTATCTATTGTGTTTTATGTATACTGATTTGTTGGAAACCACTTTGAGTCGCCAATTGGCTGAGAAAGGCGGCATACAAATACAGTAAATAAATAAATAAATAAATAAATAAATAAATGACATCCAACCCCTTTTCTTTCCGCCAGGTAGGAAGACACAACCCAAACACTCTCGACAGATGGCCAACCAACCTCTGTTTCAAAACTTCCAGAGAAGGGGCCTGTGCAAATAAGACAGGGTCTCTCCTGAAGGCCAAACCCAAGCCAGGTCTTCCTGGGCCCAAGGCCTGCTTCTATTTACAGCTTGGCAAAAGAGAGTGCAAGACTGAGCTCTGCAAAGGAGCGGAGAGCCGTGCCAGACGTGCGCAGGGAGCAAAAGGCAATTAGCACCTCATGTACATTAAACACAGCTGCTTTCCCGACTGTATGTAGGCTGCCGCCGCGGAGAAATGTTCCTGCAAGAAGCACTTGGCAAGCGAAGCGCCTCACACCATTCCCGCCCCAAATCCCTGGCCATTCCTGGGAAAAAATCTCTGTAACATCTTCCCCTTTCAACACATTTGGAGCCCTTTGGAAGGAAAGGGATTTGGGAGGGGAAAAAGAGGGGGGGGGGGAGAATGTGTGCGTATGCGTGTGCATGCGCGCACTCTGTTATGTTTTATGCATGCATCTGTTATGCTAAAATAACCATCCCTCCCAGCTAGGCCCACCTGCTGCTTTTTTCAATTTTAAGTATTTCTAAGTAGCAATCAAAATCAGTTTAATTTGTTCTTTATCTCAGAAAAAACCATTGTGGAAGAAAAATGTGACCATTATGATACATCAGGGAGAAATACAAGCCCCTTTTATTTCCACGTCCTCCGTATTCGATCAGATCATGGAGTCGTCATTATGCCGGTTGTATTTAATGCTACTCGTACGAGGCGAGCCGTCTTCAATCACCACTAATCTCTCTCTTTCTACACACGCTTCCCTCCCTCCCTCCCTCTTCTTTCCCTCTTGCAAATTCTTCCCTTTTGGAACATTTCCACCTTTCTTTCCACCCATGCTATGCCGTGCCTGTGTTATGACTCCGTTAAGGGCCTCTGAAATATAGATCTGAGCCTTGTTTTGGTGCAAAAGATCCATTCATCCACGCGTTCATTGGGTAAAACGAGCAACCAGGAAAGTCAATACTGCCCAACAACTTCTGGAGAAGACTTTCACACAAAATGCAAATTCGTTGGGCTAACTTTGCTTCTTCTGTTGTCAACGGAGCCCAGCGGGAAGGGTTTCAGCAGGTTAGCATCAGCGCATTCCCTTTGATAACCTTTAATAAGCTCGGCAAATGAGCCATCAATAGGCGAGGAGGGCCGGGCAGAGGCCCACAACGGACAGCACGCGAAGGTCCGTTTCACCTCGATTGATGATCATCCCTTTCGAAGATGAAAAGGGCCTTCTCCGGGGGAGGGAAGCCTTGAAGATGCCCTTTGGAGCACCTTCCCGGGATGTAATTAATGGGCCGGCGGGAAGACGCCTCCTCCACCAAAGCAGGGCTAATTAACCCAGCCACATGGTCAGACGAGGGGGGAGCCATTGATTAATAAAACCACCAATGGCAGAACTAGAGTAATCAAAGCGTGGAAAAACTCTGGGTCCGGATGGTGGACCTGAGCAGTTGGAGGTGGATTACGGCAGAGCTTCTCAAGAAGATGGGACTCCACCTTGGTTGGAATTGAAGGACATCTTGGAGACAAGCCCATCACTGGCAGCACATGTAGAATCATAGAATCACAGAATAATAGAGTTGGAAGAGGCCGCATGGGCCATCTAGTCCAACCCCATGCCATGCAGGAAAGGCACAATCCCTGACAGCAGCCCTGACAGATGGCCAACCAGCCTCAATAATGATGATGAGGCTGGTTGACCATCTAGTCCAACCTCATCCACATGGGCCATCTAGTCCAACCCCAAACTGCACTGCAGGAAAGGTACAATCAAAGCAGCCCTGACAGATGGCCAATAATGATGATGAGGCTGGTTGGCCATCTAGTCCAACCCAAACTGCACTGCAGGAAAGGTACAATCAAAGCAGCCCTTACAGATGGCCAACCAGCCTCAATAATGATGATGAGGCTGGTTGACCATCTAGTCCAACCYCATCCMCATGGGCCATCTAGTCYAWCCCCATCCTGCACTGCAGGAAAGGTACAATCAAAGCAGCCYTGACAGATGGCCAACCAGCCTCAAYAAYGRTGATGAGGCTGGTTGACCATCTAGTCCAACCCCATTTGCATGGGTCATCTAGTCCAACCCCCATTCACATGGGCCATCTAGTCCAACCCCATCCTGCACTGCAGGAAAGGTACAATCAAAGCAGCCCTGACAGATGGCCAACCAGCCTCAATGATGGATGATGATGTTGGAGGAGACTGCATGGGCCATCTAGTCCAACGCCAGCCTTTATTGCAGGAARAGTACAATCAAACTACCCCTGACAGATGGGCATCCAGCCTCTGTTTAAAAGCTTCCAAGGAAGGACCTTCCACCAAACTTGCCTGGGAGAATCCTCTGTTTGAAAAGTATTAACTGGCCCTTGATTGTTTCCCGTCTGGAGTTCTCCTGCTTCTGAGTGGTGTTCCTTATTTCCTGTCTTGATTCTAGTGTTTTTTTTAAATACTGGGAGTTGTAGTTGCTGGCATTTATAGTTCACCTACCATCAAAGAGCATTCTGAACTCCACCAACGATGGAATTGAACCAAACTTGGCACACAGAACCCCCATGGTCAACAGAAAATACTGGAAGGATTTGGTGGGCATTGACCTTGAGTTTGGGAGTTGTCGTTCACCTACATTCAGAGAGCACTGTGGACTCAAACAAGGATGGATCTGGACCAAACTTGGCACAAATACTCAATAGGCCCAAATGTGAACATTGGTGGAGTTTGGGGAAAATAGACCTTGATATTTGGGCATTGTAGTTGCTGGGATGTACAGTTCACCTGCAATCAAAGAGCATTCTGAACCCCACCAGCGATGGAATTGAAGCAACCTTGGCACACAGAACCCCCCTGACCAAGAGAAAATACTGGAAGGGTTTGGTGGGCATTCACCTTGAATTTGGGAGTTGTAGTTCACTTACATCCAGAGAGCACTGTGGACTCAAACAAGGATGGATCTGGACCAAACTTGGCATGAATACTTAATATGTCCAAGTGTGAAGTTTGGGGGAAACAGACCTTGACATTTGGGAGTTGTAGTTGCTGGGATTTATAGTTAATCAAAGTGCATTCTGAACCCCACCCATGATAGAATTGCGCCAAACTTCCCCCCCTGGAACTCCATGACCAACAGAAAATATTGTGTTTTCTGATGGTCTTTGGAGACCCCTCTGATATCCCCCTCACATTCCCTACAGAAGTCCCGACCCCCAGAAATGCTGGAGTAGATCAATAGGTACTACGGGAAGGTAATAAAGTCGCCCATGCAACCATGCCGGCAACATGACCAGGAGGTGTCTATGGACAACAGGCTCCTGGGCTTGGAAATGGACAAGGGCACCACCCTATGGCCAGAGTTGAGCACTGCCTCCAGAAGCTGGAGATGGAAGGGGAAGCCTTGACTTCTGTTCTGTGTATTTTGTGTATCATTGCGATTTCCCTGTATTGAAGCCATTGAATGTTTGCCTATCTGTATATGTTGTTATCCACTTGGAGTACCCTTGGGGAGATAGAGCAGAATATAAATAAAGTGTGTTGTTGTTGCTGTTGTTGCTGTTGTTGTTGCTGTTGCCAAGCGCCCAGAACTCTCATACTAATAAACATGAGCCACCGTCAGAGAAACAGAGACAAAGCCGTCGTTGTATGGTTATTTCATGAAGTGGAGCTTGCGGAGCTCGCTTGGCAAGCAGGGCCGGCATTGGTTGTGCCAGATGGTGGAGAGAACCTCCTGACCTCTGGCCCCGGATTAGTATGTAATGATCCGCATCTTCTGTGCAGTGCTTTTAATCCCACAAAGATGCTCTCAGACAACCAGGAGATGGTGCGTTCTGCAAGGAAGGAAAGCCTCGCATTGCGGGTGGAAACCATGCTTATCTATAGGATGCTAGAATGCTAGAGTTGGAAGAGACCTGGTGGGCCATCATCCAGTCCAACCCCATTCTGCCAAGAAGCAGGACAATCACCTGCAAAGCACCCTCGACAGTTGGCCATCCAACCTCTGCTTCAAAGCCTCCAAAGAAGGAGCCTCCACCACACTCTGAGGCAGAGAGTTCCACTGCTGAACAGCTCTCACAGGCAGGAAGTTCTTCCTCATGTTCAGGTGGAATCTCCTTTCTTGTAGTTTGAAGAAAGCTAAGCTCTATTCCCTACAGTCTGGGGGCAGGACCTCAGGACAGTGCCTCTGAGCATGTCATAGAATCATAAAATCCTTGAGTTGGAAGAGACCTCCTGGGCCATCATCCAGTCCAACCACATTCTGCCAAGAAGCAGGGAAATTGCCTTCAAAGCACCCTCAACAGATGGTCATCCAATTTCTGCTTCAAAGCCTCCAAAGAAGGAGCCTCCACCACACTCCCTCCGGGGCAGAGAGTTCCACTGCTGAACAGCTCTCACAGCCAGGAAGATCTTCTGTTTGGGAAGAGACAAACTCATAAATGACTCCATGACAAACCCCAGTCCTGGCTGGGAATGGTTTGTCTATCAGAATGTGCAAAAAGTCACTGTCTTCAGGATTCATATTCAGGGTTTTATTCCTCCACCTCCACAACATCATAGAATCCTAGACATTGCCCAGGGGAGGACCAGATGTCTTTTAAAAAATGTTTTGCCATCTTTGTGGGACACTTCTCTCGTGTCCATGTATGGGGAGCTGGAGCTGACAGTGGGAGCTCATCCATGCCCTCCCCGGATTTGAACAATGGGTTAAACCCTTGTGCCAGCAAGACTGAAGACCGACAGGTCTGAGGAGGGCAACTCAAATGATCAAACATCTGGGGACCATGAATAACACCTCTGAGGAGCATCTTAAAGAGCTGGGAATGTTTAGCTTGCAGAAGAGAAGGTTGAGAGGAGACATGGGAGCCATGTATAAATACGTGAAAGGGTGCCAAAAGGAAGAGGGAGCAGGGCTTCTTTTCTGCTGCCCTGGAGACTAGGACTCAATGGAGACTCATGGGTTCAAATGACAGTGAAGGAGGCTCCAATGAACATTAGGAAGAACTTCCGGAATGTGGTGGAAGCTCCTTCCTTGGAGGCTTTTAAACAGAGGCTGGATGGCCATCTGTCAGGGGTGCTTTGATTGTTCTTTCCCTGCCTGGCACAAAGAAGGAGGTTGGACTGGATGGCCCCTGGGGTCTCTTACAATTCTACAACTCTGTTATTCTCTCTCTCTTTGCTCTTTGAGTGTTGAAGCAGGAAAGCCAAGCCGATGCCCAGAGGATCGGAGAGAGGATGCCAAGGCATTGCCTGAGGAGAGAGAAAAAGAGGTGTCTGAGCAAGGGAGGGAAGCCCCACTCCAACCAACAAGGCATGCAGTTACTATTAGAGTTGCTCCTTGGGGGTTTCAGAGCCAAAAGCAAAGGTCTAAGGATGCCTATCTATGGCAACCATTTGTGGGCCCATGCAAGGTCACCATAAATGGTGCCTTCAGCATCTGAGCAAGGATTGTGCGGTGCAAGCATTGAGGGAGCCTTGTGCTCCTTCCCAGGGCATGATGGGAATTGAAGTTTCTCTCTATGTGTGCCTCTCACTTTCTTGCAATGTTCCACCTGGAGAAGAAGAGCCAGGCCCTGAAATCTGAGGGTCCCAATCGCAATGTACCAAGGAGTGTATTCCTCTTCTGTTCTTCATGCGCTCAGCAGGACACATGAGAAAAGCCAAACCATGTACCAGCTGCACTTGTGCACTCTTTGTGCTGTATATTGGGACCCCAAAGGTCATCTAGTCCTATTGTAAGGCTGGAAGGGACCCCAGAAGGTCATCTAATCCAATCATAGAGCTGGAAGGGATCCCCAAAGTTCATCTAATCGTAGGACTGGAAGGGACCCCCAAAAGTCTTTTAATCCAGTCATATGGCTGGTAGGGACCCTGAAGGTCATCTAGTCCAATCATAAGGCTGGAAGGGAGCCCCGGGGGCTATATAGTGCAATCATAGTGCTGGAAGGGACCCTGAAGGTCCTCTAATCCAATCATAAAGCTGGAAGGGATACCCAAAGGTCATTAGTCCTATTGGAGGGCTGGAAGGGACCCCCAAAAGTCTTCTAATCCAGTCATATGGCTGGAAGGGACCCTGAAGGTCATCTAGTCCAATCATAAGGCTGGAAGGGATACCCAAACGTTATCTAGTCCATCATGAGGCTAGAAGGGACCCTCAAAGGTCATCTAAACCAATCATAGGGCTGGAAGGGATGCCCAAAAGTGATCCAGTCTCCAATTATAAGGCTGAAAGTGAGTCCCAGAGGTCATATAGTCCAATCATAGAGCTGTAAGGGACCCCCAAAAGTCATTTAATCGAATCAGAAGTCTAGAAGGGATTCCAAAGGCAATCTAATCCAATCTTATGGCTGGAAGGGACCCCCAAAGGTCACCTAGTCCAATTGTAGGGATGAAAGGGACCCCTGAAGGTAATCTAGTCCAATCCTAGGGCTGGAATACAAATACAGAGAGAGAGGCGTCCTCCTCCAGTAACTTTTCCAAGGAGGCTGCTGTGTAATCCAGCGTCTCCAGCTCCTGCTCAATATTTAAGAGGGAGAAAGGGGAGAGGGTGGGCAAGAGACGGAATCGGCTCTGAAGGCCTCTCTAATAGAGTCCTCCCTTATTTTCCGATTCTCTTCTTCTTTTCAAACAGGAGGGAAGGGGGAGACGAAGAGATATTGACGGAGAGATAAGCGAGCGACAGATAATGAGTCCCGGGAACGATGGGGCGATAGAGGCAGGCGGGGAACAGAGGAGGGGAGGTGGCGGGTGCGGCCGACCTTTGCAAAGAGTGGGGGGAGCAGGAGCCTTTTGGGGGTACAAGAGGAGAGATTTAATTCGGAGCTCTGGCTTTCAAATACCAGCAGCATCGCTGGGGAATGCCTGGTATTTTTATAACATTTTCCCTTTCCCATCAGCACCTTTCATCCTGAGGGATCTCAAGGGGCTTGTCAGAAAGGACTGCTCCAATTTTCGTCGTCTCTGTCGTGTCTCTCCGTGCTTCCCTCCATTATGCATAATATTCAAAGCAGGAGAGACAGGCGGGTTTGTTGCCAGGAGGGGCACCGCATCCGCCCCAGGTTTTAATCCGAACCTCAAAAGAGCTCTCACAAAGGAGTGGCTGTTGAGGGGGAATAGGTTTGGGCACCCTTTGGGGAATGATGCTTTGGCCCCTTGGATAGGTCACTTAGGGATGAGATTTCAGCACCCCGGAGGACTCTTTTGGGGGTATAGTTTTCAGAATTTGGGGGAAATGGGGTTCCAGCACCTTGAATAGCTTTTTTAGTGTGCAGTTTCAGTATGTTGGATAGCTTTTATTGGAAATGGAATTGCAGCACCTTGGATAACTATCTTGGGGATGTGGTTTCAGCACCTCAGATAGTTCTTTTGGAGGATATAGTCTTATCGTGATGGATAGGTCATTTGGGAATGAGATTTCAGCACCCCAGAGGACTCTTTTGGGGATATTTTTTGGGAAATGGGGTTCCAGAACCTTGAATAGCTCTTTGGGAGGATGCGATTTCAGTATGTTGGACAGCTCTTTTTGGGAACTGGATTGCAGTACCTTCGATAGCTCCCTTGGGGATCTGGTTTCAGCACCTTGGATAGTTCTTTTGGAGATATAGTTTTACCATGATGGATAGGTCATTTGGGAATGAGATTTCAGTACCTTGGAGAGCTCCTTAGAGGATATGGTTACAGTGCCTTGGATAGGTAACTTGGGAATGTGGTTTCAGCACCTCGGAGAGCTCTTTTGGGGCCATGGTTTACAGCATTTTTTGGGAAATGGGGTTCCAGCTCCTTGAATAGCTCTTTTGGGGATGCAGTTTCAATGCCTTTGATAGGTCTTTTGAGAATGGAATTTCAGCACCTTGGATAGCTCTTTTGGGGATATGTTTTCAGTATGCCCATTGTTCTTTTGGAAATGGGGTTCCAGCTCCTTGAATAGCTCTTTTGGGGATATGTTTTCAGTATGCCCATTGTTCTTTTGGAAATGGGGTTCCAGCACCTTGGATAGCTCTTTTGGGGATATGTTTTTAACATGCTGATAGCTTTTTTGGAAATGGGGGTTCCAGCCCCTTGGATAGGGCTTTTGGGGATATGTTTTCAGTATGCCCATTGTTCTTTTGGAAATGGGGTTCCAGCACCTTGAATAGCTCTTTTGGGGATGCAGTTTCAATGCCTTTGATAGGTCTTTTGAGAATGGAATTTCAGCACCTTGGATAGCTCTTTTGGGGATATGTTTTCAGTATGCCCATTGTTCTTTTGGAAATGGGGTTCCAGCACCTTGAATAGCTCTTTTGGGGATATGTTTTTAACATGATGCAGTTTCAATGCCTTTGATAGGTCTTTTGAGAATGGAATTTCAGCACCTTGGATAGCTCTTTTGGGGATATGTTTTCAGTATGCCCATTGTTCTTTTGGAAATGGGGTTCCAGCACCTTGGATAGCTCTTTTGGGGATGCAGTTTCAATGCCTTTGATAGGTCTTTTGAGAATGGAATTTCAGCACCTTGGATAGCTCTTTTGGGGATATGTTTTCAGTATGCCCATTGTTCTTTTGGAAATGGGGTTCCAGCACCTTGAATAGCTCTTTTGGGGATGCAGTTTCAATGCCTTTGATAGGTCTTTTGAGAATGGAATTTCAGCACCTTGGATAGCTCTTTTGGGGATATGTTTTCAGTATGCCCATTGTTCTTTTGGAAATGGGGTTCCAGCACCTTGAATAGCTCTTTTGGGGATGCAGTTTCAATGCCTTTGATAGGTCTTTTGAGAATGGAATTTCAGCACCTTGGATAGCTCTTTTGGGGATATGTTTTCAGTATGCCCATTGTTCTTTTGGAAATGGGGTTCCAGCACCTTGGATAGCTCTTTTGGGGATATGTTTTTAACATGCTGATAGCTTTTTTGGAAATGGGGGTTCCAGCCCCTTGGATAGGGCTTTTGGGGATGTAGTTTCAGTCCCTTGGATAGATAGTTTGGGAATGGGATTCCAGCATCTCAGAGAGCACTTTTGGGGATATGGTTTCAGTGCCTTGGGTAGGTCTTTTGAGAACGGTATTTCAGAACCTTGGATATATCTCTTTTGGGAATTTGGTTTCAGCATGTTTGAGTACTCTTTTTTGGAAATGGGGTTCATAGCAGGAGATATGTTCGGACAAGTAATCTGGGCCAGAACCGTTCAGGGACTGTGGCGCAGCTGGCTGAGTGTCAGCTGCATTAAGATCACTTCTGACCAAAAGGTCATGAGTTTGAAGCCAGCCCAGGTTGGAGTGAGCTTCCGACCAATTGTGTAGCTTGTTGTTGACCTTTGCAACCCGAAAGACAGTTGCATCTGTCAAGTAGGAAAATTAGGTACCACCTATGTGTGGGGAGGCTAATTTAACTAATTTACGAGGCCATAAAAAAAAAAGACTCCAGCAAAGCACTCCAGCAAAGCATGCGGGGAATGAGGAAGTACTTCATCAGTGTCGCAGATGGACGAGGAAAGTGACAGCTCCCCTGGCGGCCAGAAAAAGTTAAATAGCCTCTGACTGTCTGTCTATATGTGTTGTGTGTCTTTGGCATTGAATGTTTGCCATATATGTGTACATTGTAATCCACTCTGAGTCCCCTGCAGGGTGAGAAGGGCAGAATATAAATACATTAAGTATAGAATGTATAGAACATTAAGATCGTCTGGGGAGGCCCTGCTCTCGGTCCCGCCTGCGTCACAGGCGCGCTTGGCGGGGACGAGAGACAGGGCCTTCTCAGTGGTGGCCCCTCGGCTATGGAATGCCTTACCGGCAGACATCAGACAGGCACCTTCGTTGCTGGCGTTTCGGAGAAAGGTTAAGACCTGGCTTTATGAACAAGCGTTTGGTTAAGCAGTGCAACCAATCAAAGGAAGACGGTAAATGGAACATAGGAATGGCACAAGGATTATGAGAACGGATCTGATTTCAACTGAGGCGTTATGTTTTGTCTTGTTGACTTGTCTTGTTTGATTTGTTAATTGTTGTGGATTGATGTTGTTGATCCTGTTTGTTGCATTTGTTACGTTTTAATTGCACTGACACTGATAATTTGTACCATGTAAACCGCATTGAGTCGCCTGTTTGGGCTGAAAAATGCGGTATAGAAATAAAGCAAATAAATAAATAAATAAACCAGCACTTTGAATTGTGCCCAGAAGCTAATCGGCAGCCAATGGAGCTGGTGCAACAAAGTAGTAGTGCGTTCCCTGTACACCACTCCTGTTAATAATAATAATAATAATAATAATAATAATAATAATAATAATAATAATTCTTTATTTGTACTCCGCTACCATCTCCCCAAGGGACTCGGTGCGGCTTACATGAGGCTGAGCCCACAATACAACAATAAAACAATAGCAACCGTGATACAAACAATAAATAAACTCATAAACAGAAAATAACAATAAACAAAAACAATAACACAACGACGTTTGAAAACCTATGACAGGGCCAGGAACAACCACGTTTTCAGGCTCCTCTTAAAGGCTGCCAACGTTGGAGCATGTCTGATGTCCCTGGGGAATGAGTTCCAGAGTTGAGGGGCCACCACCGAGAAGGCCCTGTCCCTCGTCCCCGCCAATCGTGCTTGCGATGGAGGTGGGAGCACAAGCAGGGCCTCTCCAGATGATTGAAGAGCACAAGGGTTCGTATACAGAGATGCGGTCACACAGGTAGGCAGGTCCCAAACCGTTTAGGGCTTTGTAGGTAAGAACCTGCACCTTGAATTGGGACCAGAAAATGAACGGCAGCCAATGGAGCTCCTTGAACAGGAGGGTTAACAACCTGGCTGCCAACCGTTGGACTAATTGAAGCCTCCAAGAAGTTTTCAAAGGCAGCCCCACATAGGTCCCTCTTTGTTGCCTTTTTGGTATAACTGAACAGCATGTGTGCCTTAACCCACATCCCAAGACATCCTCCCTTGTTTTCAGTTCAGAACTTCTGAAGCAGCCATATTGCTCGCCATGGTCGACTCAAACTCGCTCAACAGATTCATGGGCTATTCAAACTTGTTCAACCAGTTGGACTCTGCCATCTGCAACGATGGGTTCAATCTGCCTGCGACCTGCCGGAAACCTGTAATCTTCCCTCACTTCTCTTCCCAAACACACCCTTTTCTGAAACAGTTCTCCGAGTCCCGTTTCCATAAATAAAAATTAAACGAGACCTTAATGAACCCCATGCATATTAATCACCTCCAGCTGAAGGTTAGGAGGAGACGTGATTGGAGCCAACCCTCGTTTGATTAGACTGACTTCACAAATAATGGCCATAGTCATAAAACCACAGGAGGAGAAGAAGCATAGAATCCTAGAATCATAGCATCCTAGAGTTGGAAGAGACCTCCTGGGCCATCCAGTCCAACCCCATTCTGCCAAGAAGCTGGAATATTGCATTCAAATCACCCCTGACAGATGGCCATCCAGCCTCTGTTTAAAAGCTTCCAAAGAAGGAGCCTCCACCACACTCTGGGGCAGAGAGTTCCACTGCTGAACGACTCCCACAGTCAGGAAGTTCTTCCTCATGTTCAGATGGAACCTCCTTTCTTGTAGTTTGAAGCCATTGTTCCCTTGTGTCCTGGTCTCCAGGTAAGCAGAAAGGAAGCTTGCTCCCTCCTCCTCCCTGTGACTTCCTCTCACATATTTATACATGGCTATCATATCTCCTGTCCGCCTTCTCTTCTTCAGGCTAAACATGCCCAGCTCCTTAAGCCGCTCCTCATAGGGCTTGTTCTCCAGACCCTTGATCATTTTAGTCGCCTCTTCCTCTGGACACACTCCAGCTTGTCAACATCTCTCTTCAATTGTGGTGCCCAGAATTGGACACATTATTCCAGGTGTGGTCTAACCAAAGCGGAATAGAGCATGGGGAGCATGACTTCCCTGGATCTAGACACTATGCTCCTCTTGATGCAGGCCAAAATCCCATTGGCTTTTGTTGCCACCACATCACATTCCTGGCTCATGTTCACCTTCCTCTCCACGAGGACTCCAAGATCTTTTCCACACGTCCTGCTCTTGAGCCAGGCATCGTCCCCCATTCCGTCTTTCTCTTTAAAGTAAAATGCTATCTTTTTCTTTAAAGTAAGACTGGAATCGGAGGAACATCTTCTTTTGACCTCCATGAACATCCTTCCCTGCGACTTCTGCCTCGTTTGAACCGTGTCATTAGATGACAAATGTACTTCTGGCAAAAAAAGAGAAAAGGACGAAACCTCCGAGTGCCGTTCTTCTATTTTGTACCCTCAGGCCAGTAGTTAGCTTTCCAGCGCAGCTTCGGGAGAACAGGCCTGAGTCTTTCTGCCCATTTGCCGGAGAAGAAGAAGAACTCCTTGGGAAACAGAGAGACTTGTTAAAAGTCCCTCCTCCGGAGTCCGGGGCGAGAATTTGAAGCTGTTATTCGAGGCAGACGTGTTGGGAGCTCAAAAAAAGCTCACACTCGAGAGCTCTTCCTTCACAAATTAAAGGGAGGTTTATTTTTAACTGGCTGACAGGTCACAGCTGGAGGAGAGAGAGAGAGAGAGAGGGCCAGAGAGGGGGGACGATGGGGCTTTTTGCAGGATGGCATTTGGAGGCGCTTTGAACGACAGATCCCATTATATCGGCTTCAGGGCTGTCTTCCCCCTTTCCTCAATGGGGAAAATAAATAGGCAGAATTATTGCTATTAACACCGGCCAACACACATTCTGGGGGCTCAAAGGTTAGCCCTGTCTCTGGGTATACTTGACCTGCTGATTCCAAAACTGGTTCCAGTTTCCCTTTATCAGCTCTGGATTTTGAGATATAGAGGATTCTTGGTTCAGAAGTTCTTCATCTCAATAGGGTTCACAATTATCTATGGTTCACATATCCAACGAAGCCTAGAAATGTCTCCCCCGTGGATACAGAGGTTGTACTGTATATTTTTCTGATAGCACATCAACCAGTCACCATCTGTTCACCTATAGGAAACCATGTTGACCTTATCTAAGGAACTAAAGCTGTTGCGGTCTAACCAGCCTTAGATAAACCACACAACGCCTTCTTCTTTAGGTTACGGAGCCCCAGGAGAAGTGGAAATTAGGTTTCAAAATCCTATCTTTTCCTCAAGAGAACATCTCTCTAGAAATGTCTAAGTCCTTCAATGTGGCTCAAGGGTCAACCTCCACCAGATGTTGATCCTAGAGGAGTTGTGTCGGAAGATCTGGAGATTCTTAGATTAGTGTTCTCTCTTCTCCAGAATGACTCTATGGTTAACTTTGGACATGGCCTCTCTAGGAACCTGGGCTCTCTACGGACCTCTAGGTCCTCCAGTTTAACTTGGTGGTCACTGTCTTCATTGCATTGGGTGTTTTGACCATTGCATTAATTTATGGACTCACACTCTGCTTGTGGTTGACTAAGATCCCTAGATTATTTCACATTCTAATTTCTCAATAGCTTTCTCTACTTACAGTGGCCAGATCTGGAAACAATATTCCAGGTGAGGGCAGACCAATGCAGAATGGAGTGGTACTATAACTTTCAACAACAACAACAGCAACAACTCCGTCTTCTTCTCCCTCTCCTTCTTTACTTTTATCCCACTATTCTCCCTGTAGGAACTCGAAGTGGTTAACGATGACATGACATGACACAATACAATACAATAATGGAGCAGCATTTCTAATCACATAAAATACTGTTTAATGAACATATGGTATATTGATAGCATCTGTGTAATATCTGTCAATGTCACGATGCAATACCTAAGGGAGTGTGGTAATGGCTGAGTCATAACCATGTCAAGGTTATTGCAAAGGGGTTGCATCAGCCAGTGTTCCTTATAGATGACCTGTCATTATTCTCAAGCATTGTCCAATTCTATTGTCAGGTCATTCAATTTCCTATATTAGCTACTCTGTATTTGTAAACGCTTTCTTGAATAACCACATTTTAACTTGCCTCCGAAATGTCAAGAGGGAGGGAGTAGATCTAATCTCCCCGGGGAGGGCATTTCATAGCCGAAGGGGCCACCACTGAGAAGGCCCTGTCTCTCGTCCCCATCAAATGTGCTTGTGACAAAGGCGGGACAGAGAGCAGAGCCTCCCCAGATGATTTTAAAGACCTCAGTGGTTTGTAAGGGGAGATATGTTCAGACAGGTAAGTTGGGCCAGAACCATTTAGGGCTTTATAGGCCAAAGCCAGCACTTTCAATTGGGCCCAGTAGCAAACTGGCAGCCAGTGGAGCTGGAGCAACAAGGGGGTTGTATGCTCCCTGAGCATCACTCCTGTTAACAACCTGGCTGCCGTTCGTTGACTAGTTGAAGCTTCCGGACCATCTTCAAAGGCAACCCCACGTAGAGAGCGCCGCAGTAGTCTATACAGGATGTAACCAGAGCATGGACTACCGTGGCCAAGTCAGACTTACCAAGGTACAGGCATGGGCAAACTTCAGCCCTCCAAGTGTTTTGGACTTCAACTCCCACCATTCCTAAGAGCCTGTTTGCCCATGCCTGTGAAATTAGGAGGATGAGAGCATCCATCTCTCTCTCTCTCCTGTGTGACTCAGTGTGAGTATCTGCCTGCGTTGTATGGGACTATTTGATGACTTTGATTATTTGCAAGAACAAGGAAAGTGGACCTGCATAAAGTAGACAAGGAACGGAAAGTGGACCTCCTGGAAAGAAGTGACAAGTGGAGTGCCGCAGGGTTCCGTCCTGGGCCCGGTCCTGTTCATTGTCTTCATTCATGACTTAGATGAAGGGCTGGAAGGCAGGATCATCAAGTTTGCAGACGGGACCAAATTGGGAGGGAGAGCCAAGACTCCAGAGGACAGGAGCAGGACTCAAAGGGATCTGGACAGATTAGAGAGATGAATGGCCAAAACTAACAAAATGAAGTTCAACAGTGACAAATGCAAGATACTCCACTTTGGCAGGAAAAACGAAATGCAAAGATACAGAATGGGGGACGCCTGGCTTGAGAGCAGTACGTGTGAAAAAGATCTTGGAGTCCTCGTGGACAACAAGTTAAACATGAGCCAACAATGTGATGTGGCAACAAAGAAAACCAATGGGATTTTGGGCTACATCAAGAGGAGCATAGTGTCTAGATCTAGGGAAGTCATGCTACCCCTCTATTCCTCTTTGGTTAGACCACACCTGGAATATTGTGTCCAATTCTGGGCACCACAATTCAAGAGAGATATTGACAAGCTGGAATGTGTCCAGAGGAGGGCGACTAAAATGATCAAGGGTCTGGAGAACAAGCCCTATGAGGAGCGGCATTAGGAGCTGGGCATGTTTAGCCTGAAGAAGAGAAGGCTGAGAGGAGATATGATAGCCATGTATAAATATGTGAGAGGAAGCCACAGGGAGGAGGGAGCAAGCTTGTTTTCTGCTTCCTTGGAGACTAGGACGCGGAACAATGGCTTCAAACTCCAAGAGAGGAGATTCCACCTGAACATGAGGAAGAACTTCCTGACTGTGAGAGCCGTTCAGCAGTGGAACTCTCTGCCCCGGAGTGTGGTGGAGGCTCCTTCTTTGGAAGCTTTTAAACAGAGGCTGGATGGCCATCTGTCAGGGGTGATTTGAATGCAATATTCCTGCTTCTTGGCAGAATGGGGTTGGACTGGATGATGGCCCAGGAGGTCTCTTCCAACTCTTTGATACTATGATTCTATGATAACCAGAGTGTGGACTACTGTGGCCAAGTCAGACTTCCTAAGGTACAGGGATGGGCAAACTTCAGCCCTCCAAGTGTTTTGGACTTCAACTCCCACCATTCCTAAGAGCCTGTTTGCCCATGCCTGTGAAATTAGGAGGATGAGAGGATCCATCTCTCTCTCTCCTGTGTGACTCAGTGTGAGTATCTGCCTGCGTTGTATGGGACTATTTGATGACTCTGATTGTTTGCAAGAACAAGGAAAGTGGGCCTGCATATCCTGTTTGAACATTTGTATATATTGCAACTTTGAAGATTAAAGCCTCTGGATATTTTGGATGAAAACCTGAATCTGTGAGTTTCCTCACAGTGTGTAGATAAGGTCAGATGCTGGCAGTTGGACTCTGCAGATAGACAAGCTGAAACACACGCATTTGCTGTGAATGGACTCTGCTGTATTTTTGCTTGCTTGTGGGACACTTGTTATCCAACTTGCAGCAGTTCAAGGAGGTCATGATTTGGATACTACAAAAGAGTTCACGTACCAGCAAATCCCATGACAAATGCAAGCATACTCTTATTGATGTTGCCTAGAGTGGCGATGGCTTTCTGTATAAGATTTCTGCAACATATGAATCACTCTCCACAGGAACCCAGAACCTAAACAAACAAAACTGCACCTGAAAATAGTTAAATTCCCGCTTCCTTTCCAAGCAAAGCACATGCCTTTGGGGTCCGAGGAGGAGAAGGACACCCCCCGAAGAGGGATAAAGGTCAACCAACGGCTAATAAATTCCTCACAAAAGGTTCCTAGGAAGCCAACCTCGGCAGGCCTCCCACTCCAAGGCTTCGCCAAAGCGGTGGTTGCTGTAGCAACGCAGGTAGCGTTCTTAACTTGGCAGGTGGCTTATTCTTTGCCCTTGTCTTGTTTGGCAGCAATTAGCCATGGAAACAACTTCATTCTTTCCATCGCTTTGCACAACCCGTTCCATTTGCACCGTTCCCTGAACCAGAACAGAGTCCAAATTACACCCCAGGTTTTTGACTCCAAAGCTGAGCGTGGACCCACACTAATAATAATAATAATAATAATAATAATAATCATCATCATCATCATCATCATCATAGAATCATAGAATCCAAGAGTTGGAAGAGACCTCATGGGCCATCCAGTCCAACCCCATTCTGACAAGAAGCAGGAATATTGCATTCAAATCACCCCTGACAGATGGCCATCCAACCAAAGAAGGAGCCTCCCCCACACTCCGGGACAGAGAGTTCCACTGCTGAACGGCTCTCACAGTCAGGAAGTTCTTCCTCATGTTCAGGTGGAATCTCCTCTCTTGTAGTTTGAAGCCATTGTTCCATTGCGTCCTAGTCTCCAAGGAAGCAGAAAACAAGCTTGCTCCCTCCTCCCCTGTGGCTTCCTCTCACATATTTATACATGGCTATCATAAGTATCTCTTACCTCAATAATAATAATAATAATAATAGGAAAAAACAGCGAGAATACAGCATATAGAAGAATGCTGGCCACATATTTATACATGGCTATCATATCTCCTCTCAGCCGTCTCTTCTTCAGGCTAAACATGCCCAGTTCCCTAAGCCGCTCCTCATAGGGCTTGTTCTCCAGACCCTTGATCATTTTAGTCGCCCTCCTCTGGACACATTCCAGCTTGTCAATATCTCTCTTCAATTGTGGTGCCCAGAATTGGACACAATATTCCAGGTGTGGTCTAACCAAAGCGGAATAGTGCATGGGGAGCATGACTTCCTTAGATCTAGACACTAGGCTCCTATTGATGCAGGCCAAAATCCCATTGGCTTTTTTTGTACCCCAGTACCACCTCCCCAGGGGACTCGTTGCAGCTTACATGAGCCCACAACACAGCAATAACAAAGCAAAATCAACAATAGTACAAGCAACAACAATAGTACAAGCAAAAACTCATAACAGCAAATAAACAATAAACATTAACAATAGCACAACGACATTTAAAAAACTTATGGCTGGGCCAAATGTAATAACTAAAATTTTAAAATATGCTGGACATGGCAGGTAAAATATGATTAGGGTGAATTTTCGGGAAGTGATGGGCGTGCAAAACAATCCTAGGTCATTAATAAAGTGCATTTAAGGACAGATTGCTGGGGATTTCTTATTCTAGGAAGGCACATTGGAATAACCACGTTTTCAGACTCCTCCTAAAGACTGCCAAAGTTGGGGCATGCCTAATGTCCTTAGGGAGTGAATTATAGAGACGAGGGGCCACCACCGAAAAGGCCCTCTCCCTCATCTCCACCAGTCGCACCTGCGACAGAGGTGGGAGCGCAAGCAAGGCCTCTCCAGATGATCGAAGAGATCGTGTGGGTTCGTACACAGTAATGCGGTCACGCAGGTAGGCAGGTCCCAAGCCATTTAGGGCTTTGTAGGTAAGAACCTACACCTTGAATTGGGTCTGGAAAATGAATGGCAGCCAGTGAAGCTCCTTGAACAGAAAGGTTGACTGCTCCCCGTAAGGAGCACCAGTTAACAACCTGGCTGCTGCCCATTGGACCAATTGAAATTTCCAAGCCGTTTTTAAGGGCAGCCCCACGTAGAGTGCATTACAGTAGTCCAATCTGGAGGGCCTCTCCAGATAATCGAAGAGATTGTGTGGGTTCGTACACAGAAATGCGGTCACGCAGGTAGGCTGGTCCCAAATCATTCAGGGCTTTGTAGGTAAGCACCTGCACCTTGAATTGGGTCCAGTAAATGAACGGCAGCCAATGGAGCTCCTTGAACAGGAGGGTTGACCACTCCCTGTAAGGAGCACCAGTTAACAACATGGCCACTGCCCGTTGGACCAATTGAAATTTCCGAGCTGTTTTCAAGGGCACTCCCACGTAGAGTGCATTACAGTAGTCCAATCTGGAGGTGACTAAGGCATGGACCACCCTGGCCAGATCCGCCTTCACGAGGTATGGTCGCAGTTGGCACACGAGTCTTAATTGTGCAAAGGCCCTCCCGGCCATCACTGGGGTGCATTTGGAGACGTGAGGAATGCCCTTTGCCTTGCTCTGATTCCCTGCAGACCAGTCTTCCCAATGAGAGGCAGCTTTGGGGACAACTAAACCCGCTACGGATCGGAGTCCAAATTTTAAAGGCTCTCCTCAAAGAGTGCCTTCATTAAAGTTTGTGCTGAAACCCGGAACATGTTTGCAAGTTGTTGTGAACACAGTTTCGCCCAAGATATAATGACTTCTGAAGTCACCTTATCAATCCAATGGAAGCAGATAAGGAAAATAACCGGTGATGATATCTGCGGGTGTTTGTGTGGTTGACGTGGTTTTTATTTTCAACCAGTAGCAGAATTTAATTCAATTCCTGCGATTCCATCAACTTGAGATGCCTCCTCTCTCTATATCCATCTATATCTATCTCTTCTCTATATCCATAATCAAAGTTTTTTTGGAGCAGAACATATACAAAAAAGACACCCAGGAAGAACATTAGTGAAGTGCCATTTTGTTTTGTCATTTTGTCAAGGAATGTTTGAAATAGTATATTCAGTCCCAGAGACGCAAACGCTTTGTGGCAAGTAGCCATCACTTATGTTTTCATACCAGATGTTCCCAATCCTCCAAGGTCACCAAAAGACCTTCACAGGATCAATAGGAGATCTCTCTATGAAGGGGATAATTACACAAAGAAGGTACCCAATACCTCCTTCCATAATGACCAAAAATGGACATATGTGAAATCAACTAGAGTAGATGACCAACAGGATGCCCACCATTTATTTCCAAATCATTTCCCTTTCTTCCCAAATGCCCACAGCTTCACAACCTAACCAACATATCCATCCCATAACAAACATATTTGCAGAAGGTTGTGGCCAACCTTCCAAAGCAACATAGATCCTAAGATGTAGTCAACCTTCCAAAACAACATGAGAAACTCAGCCTGTCATTGAACATTGAGAAAACCAAAGTGCTCTCCCAGCAGTCACCAGCCAATCCCTCTCCAATGCCAGAGATACAGCTTAATGGTGTAACATTAGAATATGTTGACCATTTCCGCTCCCTTGGCAAGGTCCCCCATGACCTTCTGGCAAGGAAACTAGTCCAATGTGGGCTAGGCAAAACTAGGGTGAGGTGGATCTGTAATTGGTTAAATGGACGAACCCAGAGGGTGATTCTCCCAATGCTTCCTCTTCATCCTGGAAAGAAGTGACAAGTGGAGTGCCGCAGGGTTCCGTCCTGGGCCCGGTCCTGATCAGGATCTTTATTAACGACTTAGATGAAGGGCTAGAAGGCAGGATCATCAAGTTTGCAGACGACACCAAATTGGGAGGGAGAGCCAATACTCCAGAGGACAGGAGCAGGATTCAAAACGATCTTGACAGATTAGAGAATGATGGGCCAAAACTAACAAAATGAAGTTCAACAGGGACAAATGCAAGAGACTCCACTTAGGCAGAAAAAATGAAATGCAAAGATACAGAATGGGGGAATGCCTGGCTCGAGAGCAGTACGTGTGAAAAAGATCTTGGAGTCCTCGTGGACAACAAGTTAAACATGAGCCAACAATGTGATGTGGCGGCAAAAAAAGCCAATGGGATTTTGGCCTGCATCAATAGGAGCATAGTGTCTAGATCTAGGGAAGTAATGCTACCCCTCTATTCTGTTTTGGTTAGACCACACCTGGAATATTGTGTCCAATTCTGGGCACCACAATTCAAGAGAGATATTGACAAGCTGGAATGTGTCCAGAGGAGAGCGACTAAAATGATAAAGGATCTGGAGAACAAGCCCTATGAGGAGCGGCTTAAGGAGCTGGGCATGTTTAGCCTGAAGAAGAGAAGGCTGAGAGGGGATATGATAGCCATGTATAAATATGTGAGAGGAAGCCACAGGGAGGAGGGAGCAAGCTTGTTTTCTGCTTCCTTGGAGACTAGACGCGGAACAATGGCTTCAAACTACAAGAGAGGAGATTCCATCTGAACATGAGGAAGAACTTCCTGACTGTGAGAGCCGTTCAGCAGTGAACTCTCTGCCCCAGAGTGTGGTGGAGGCTCCTTCTTTGGAAGCTTTTAAACAGAGGCTGGATGGCCATCTGTCAGGGGTGATTTGAATGCAATATTCCTGCTTCTTGGCAGAATGGGGTTGGACTGGATGGCCCATGAGGTCTCTTCCAACTCTTTGATTCTATGATTCTATGAAAGTCAACATTGACACCAAAATACAACACCGCCCGAGCTCTGCAAGTGCAGCATTTTTACAAATGAAGCAGTGAGTGTTTGAGGTCTGGGACATCCATCGGGATACCAAGGGACTTGCTGATAAACCTATTGCCCTCCCAACCTTGCTATACACCTGCAAAATGCTCGCGAGAGGCAACCATGAAAAACTCTTTGCTCAACTATCTAAGGCAAACAATTGGGATAATAAAGCATACTGGGTACAAGCTAACTAGCAAAGAAAGTGGGGTGATGGTCACATGGGGAGTCAAGGCTCTTCTGGACTCTTGGACCAGTTCTTCAACACGCTTCTGGAATGAGCTTGTGTATTCCAAGTAGACTGGAATGTACTTAGTCCTAATCTTTTTTATACTGGTTTTAAACCACTTCATTGGATGTGTTGCAATAGCAGATTCCCAGATTAGTTTAGTGTTTACACTTTATTTTATTTTTCTGGTTATTTAATATTTAATGTTTATTTTACTTAAGTGATATTTGTCTTTACTGTTCTAATGTAGCACAAATCCTATGTAAAATCATACTACGTATTTTTGACATTAATATTGAAATCTGAAATATATACTTTACAGACGTCACATGCAACTCCTGGAACAATTGCATTAGTGCTGCCTCTGAAAAATCCTGCAAATCTCTTGGGAAGACAGGCAGACAAACGTCAGCGTGCTGGAAGAAGCAAAGACCACCAGCATTGAAGTGATGGTCCTCCACCATCAACTCCGCTGGACCGGCCACGTTGTCCGGATGCCTGACCACCGTCTCCCAAAGCAGTTGCTCTACTCTGAACTCAAGAACGGAAAACGGGATGTTGGTGGGCAGGAAAAGAGATTGAAAGATGGGCTCAAAGCCAACCTTAAAAACTCTGGCATAGACACTGAGAACTGGGAAGCCCTGGCCCTTGAGCGCTCCAGCTGGAGGTCAGCTGTGACCAGCAGTGCTGTAGAATTTGAAGAGGCACGAATGGAGGGTGAAAGAGAGAAATGTGCCAAGATGAAAGCGCATCAAACCAACCCCGACTGACACCGCCTTCCACCTGGAAACCAATGACCTCACTGCAGAAGGGAGAAGATACAGATCAAGAATAGGGCTCCACAGTCACCTATGGACCCACCCTGGAGGATTGTCCTGCTTGGACAATGAGGGATCGCCTAATGGGAGAAGCTACTGAATGCCTCGTTCCATAATAACCAAAATGGACATATGTGAAATCAACTAGAGTAGATGACCAACAGGATGCCCACCATTTATTTCCAAATCATTTCCTTTTCTTCCCAGAAGAGCAGAAATCACATCTTTGGGGTCATTGAATGTCCGCAGTTTCACAGCTGAACCAACATATCCATCCCATAACAAACGGATTTGCAGAAGTTGGTGGCTAACCTTCCAAAACAACCTAGAACCTACTGAATACCTTCTTCCATAATGACCAAACATGGACATATGTGAAATCAACTAGAGTAGATGACCAACAGGATGCCCACCATTTATTTCCAAATCATTTCCCTTTCTTCCCAAATGCCCACAGCTTCACAACCTAACCAACATATCCATCCCATAACAAACATATTTGCAGAAGGTTGGTGGCTAACCTTCCAAAACAACCTAGAACCTACTGAATACCTCCTTCCATAATGACCAAAAATGGACATAGGTGAAATCAACTAAAGTAGATGGCCAACAGGATGCCCACCATTTATTTCCAAATCATTTCCTTTCTTTCCCAGAGTAGCAGAAGTCCCATCTTTGGGGTCACTGAACATCCGCAACTTCACTACTGAACCAACATATCCATCCCACAACAAACATATTTGCAGGAGATGGTGACCAATCTTCCAAAGCAACATGGGACTTAAGACAAGGCAGCAGATAGAATCATAGAATCATAGAATCCAAGAGTTGGAAGAGACCTCCTGGGCCATCCAGTCCAACCCCCTGCCAAGAAGCAGGAATATTGCATTCAAATCACCCCTGACAGATGGCCATCCAGCCTCTGTTTAAAAGCTTCCAAAGAAGGAGCCTCCACCACACTCCGGGGCAGAGAGTTCCACTGCTGAACGGCTCTCACAGTCAGGAAGTTCTTCCTCATGTTCAGATGGAATCTCCTCTCTTGTAGTTTGAAGCCATTGTTTTGCGTCCTAGTCTCCAGGGAAGCAGAAAACAAGCTTGCTCCCTCCTCCCTGTGACTTCCTCTCACATATTTATACATGGCTATCATACCCCTCTCAGCCTTCTCTTCTTCAGGCTAAACATGCCCAGCTCCTTAAGCCGCTCCTCATAGGGCTTGTTCTCCAGACCCTTGATCATTTTAGTCGCCCTCCTCTGGACACATTCCAGCTTGTCAATATCTCTCTTGAATTGTGGTGCCCAGAAGTGGACACAATATTCCAGCCTCTGTATAAAGCTTCCAAAGAAGGAGCCTCCACCACACTCCGGGGCAGAGAGTTCCACTGCTGAACGGCTCTCACAGTCAGGAAGTTCTTCCTCATGTTCAGATGGAATCTCCTCTCTTGTAGTTTGAAGCCATTGTTTCGCGTCCTAGTCTCCAGGGAAGCAGAAAACAAGCTTGCTCCCTCCTCCCTGTGGCTTCCTCCACATATTTATATAGTCTCCCTCCTCTGGACACATTCCAGCTTGTCAATATCTCTCTTCAATTGTGTTGCCCAGAATTGGACACAATATTCCAGGTGTGGTCTAACCAATGCAGAATAGAGGGGAGAAGGAGCCCATTGCAAGCCAGACAGAAAAGTGATCAACTTCTCCTCGATTGTGTTTGATCATATCCAGAGTACTTCGCAATTTCACCAGAGCGGAAGGTTAATACGAATCATCCTTGGCTCTACAGGCAGAAGTTGGCAAGCAGTTCCTCAAGCGGAGAAGGCCTCCTGGGAGGCAGCAGGAGATGCTGTCTTTCTGCAACTAACTCCTCTGTCTTCCCACCTCTTCCACTCACTCCTCCGGCTTAATGGTGCTGACAAGCTTCGCCTTTCAATGCAGAACCCAGTTAGTCATACAAATGACGAACAAGTAATTATGGTGACAGATCCCAATGCAAACCTGTCCGGACAAAGCGCCCACTAATTCAATGCGTCCTGAAAGGTGATGGTTGGACAGGTCCTGGCAGCTATCGACAGTGAGCTACTTTTCAGATGCTTCTTTTTTTTGGGTTCTATTTTCAAACCAGGCTAACAATGCCAGGAAAGCAGTTGTCAAGCCGCCTGGAAATGTCAGTCTATTAAGGACATTTGCTTGAGACGAGTGGCAACCGAACAGGGTATGATATGTGTCTGAGATAATATTATACTTGAATCCCTGGGGCTTTTATGGTCCGGTGATAAGTACAATTGGGGAGAAGGGGAGAGATGGGCCAAGCAAGATATGAGAAGATGTATTGCCACAATGTGTGGTGACCTGTGTCCCAATTGTTTCTCTGCCATTGCAAGCATGAAATCTGTGCCATATGGATTTGTGTTTTGCACAGAACATACACTTTCTGCAGACTATATGGCTGCTATCTTTGTCACCCAACTTGTTGTTGATCATTTGTTCAGTCGTTTCCGACTTTTTGTGACCTCATGGACCAGCCCACGCCAGAGCTCCCTGTTGGCCGACACCACCCCCAGCTCCTTCAAGGTCAATCCAGTCACTTCAAGAAAACCTGGCTTTTTGACCAAATGTTTGGAGCCACAGCATGACCCCCCCCCCCCGAACCTCAGATCAAGAATGAACTAGGAATGGCTAAGACGATGGAATGGTTGAGGAATTGAACAAGAAGACATAGTTTTTATAATTTTTTTAATTCATTGTTTCTATGGTTTTTAAACATATTGTGATGTTTTTGCTTTTTACTGATGTATGTATTTTTATATATGGCATCTAATTGTTGCCGACTTGTACGCCGTCCTGAGTTGCCTTCGGGCTGATATGGGCAGGATAATAAAGGTTGTAAATAAATAAATAAGTAAATAAATACATAGAATCATAGAATCCTAGAGTTGGAAGAGACCTCGTGGGCCATCATCCAGTCCAACCCCATTCTGTGCAAGAAGCAGGAATATTGCATTCAAAGCACCCTGACAGATGGCCATCCACCCCAAAGAAGGAGCCTCCACCACACTCCGGGGCAGAGAGTTCCACTGCTGAACAGCTCTCACAGTCAGGAAGTTCTTCCTCATGTTCAGATGGAATCTCCTTTCTGTAGTTTGAAGCCATTGTTCCACTGCGTCCTAGTCTCCAAGGAAGCAGAAAACAAGCTTGCTCCCTCCTCCTCCCTGTGGCTTCCTCTCACATATTTATACATGGCTATCATATCTCCTCTCAGCCTTCTCTTCTTCAGGCTAAACATGCCCAGCTCCTTAAGCCGCTCCTCATAGGGCTTGTTCTCCAGACCCTTTGATCATTTTAGTCGCCCTCCCCTGGACACATTCCAGCTTGTCAATATCTCTCTTGAATTGTGGTGCCCAGAATTGGACACAATATTCCAGGTGTGGTCTAACCAAAGCAGAATAGAGGGGTAGCATTACTTCCCTAGATCTAGACCAGGGGTCCTCAAACTATGGCCCGGGGGCCGAATACGGCCCTCCAAGGTCATTTACCTGGCCCTTACTCAAGGTCAACCTAAGTCTGAAAAGACTTGAAAGCACACAACAACAACAACAATAACAACAATCCTATCTCATCAGCCAAATCAGACCCACACTTCCCAATGAAATACTAATACTTTTCGGTGGTGGCCCCTCGACTCTGGAACTCACTCCCTAAAGACATCAGACAGGCCCCAACCGTGGCAGTCTTCAGGAAGAGCTTGAAGACGTGGTTGTTCCAGTGTGCCTTCCTGGAATAATGAATCCCATAGCACTTTGTCCTCCAAAGCACTTTACATTTCCCTGAGTCTGCTTGTATGCCCTCCACAAACATCAGTATCACCTTTCGTTGATGGCCCAGCATTATTTCCAGTGTTAACTCTACATTTGGCCTTCCCACAGTTTTAATTATGTGTTGCTTTTTTTGATAATGTTGTGTATTTATTGTCTATGCTTTTTAATTGCTTGTATTGATGTTTTATTGCTTTTATTGTTGTGTTTGGGCTCGGCCTCATGTAAGCCGCACCGAGTCCCTTGGGGAGATGGTAGCGGGGTACAAATAAAGTTAATAAATAAATAAATAAATAAATAGTTCTTCATTTTAATTATTGTATTGTTCTAAAGTGTTGGGTGCATAGGAATTCATTCATATATATTTTTCAAATTATAATCTGGCCCTCCAACAGTTTGAGGGACTATGACCTGGCCCTCTGTTTAAAAAGTTTGTGGACCCCTGATCTAGACACTGCTCCTCTTGATGCAGGCCAAAATCCCATTGGCTTTTTTTGCCGCCACATCACATTCCTGGCTCATGTTTAACTTCCTCCCCACGAGGACTCCAAGATCTTTTTCACACGTACTGCTCTCGAGCCAGGCCTCATCGTCCCCCATTCTGTATCTTTGCATTTCATTTTTCCTGCCAAAGTGGAGTCTCTTGCATTTGTCCCTGTTGAACTTCATTTTGTTAGTTTTGGCCCATCATCTCTCTAATCTGTCAAGATCCCTTTGAATCCTGCTCCTGTCCTCTGGAGTATTGGCTCTCCCTCCCAATTTGGTGTCGTCTGCAAACTTGATGATCCTGCCTTCTAGCCCTTTATCTAAGAAGATCCTGATCAAGACCAGGCCCAGGACGGAAACCTCTGGATGGCCCTCCGCTCATCACTTCTTTCCAGAATGAAAAGGAAGCCTTGGGGTGAATCACCCTCTGGGTTCGTCCATTTAACCAATTACAGTTCCACCTCTCTGTAGTTTTGAAACCAAGTTGAACCACGAGAAAGCAAATGTGCCGTGCTCTCAGCTGCCCATGTGGGCAATACCAGACGTGGGTATTTTGGGTTGCTCAACCTGTAGATGTTATTATTATGATTATAATGATGATTCCCTTGAACAGTCTCCCCATCTTTCCTTCTCTCGCTTCTCTCTGGTAAACGACTGCAAACAAGCCACGGAGATGCCTCACTCCCAGCAGCCATAAAGTCCCCTCTCTTCTTTATTGCGCTATTTGCCCCTTGCTTCCAGATGTCATAATTCCTGCATCATTCATGCTAAAATAGTCATAGAAATTGAAATAAGGCTCGCAACCGATCAAGTGTCTCCCTCCTGCCGTAATAACGCAGGGCAGTTAGGTTCCATCTGTCCAGAGACCGGTGCCATTCCAATTGGGATGATTAAATTAAAATCGCTCTCTCACAAAGCGCACTTTAGGCTTTAAATAACAAAATTAATAAGGAGGGAGACATCTGCTTGCGCAAAAGTCTGGCGGGTGCGGAGACGGGGAAAGGACATGTGTAGCAGGACCAGCAGCATGTCTACACTGCAGAATTTATTTATTTAGTTCAAACTTTTACATTCCGATCTTCTCTACCTCCTCAGAGGGACTCAGACCAGCTGACAGCAAGGATTCTCCTCGCTCGAGAGCAGTACGTGTGAAAAAGATCTTGGAGTCCTCGTGGACAACAAGTTAAACATGAGCCAGGAATGTGATGTGGCGGCAAAAAAGCCAATGGGATTTTGGCCTGCATCAATAGGAGCATAGTGTCTAGATCTAGGGAAGTAATGCTACCCCTCTATTCCGCTTTGGTTAGACCACACCTGGAATATTGTGTCCAATTCTGGGCACCACAATTCAAGAGAGATATTGAAAAGCTGGAATGTGTCCAGAGGAGGGCGACTAAAATGATCAAGGGTCTGGAGAACAAGCCCTATGAGGAGCGGCTTAAGGAGCTGGGCATGTTTAGCCTGAAGAAGAGAAGGCTGAGAGGAGATATGATAGCCATGTATAAATATGTGAGAGGAAGCCACTAAGAGGAGGGAGCAAGCTTCTTTACTGCTTCCATGGAGATTAGGACAAGGAACAATGGCTTCAAACTACAAGAAAGGAGATTCCATCTGAACCTGAGGAAGAACTTCCTGACTGTGAGAGCCATTCAGCAGTGGAACTCTCTGCCCCGGAGTGTGGTGGAGGCTCCTTCTTTGGAAGCTTTTAAACAGAGACTGGATGGCCATCTGTCAGGGGTGATTTGAATGCAATATTCCTGCTTCTTGGACTGGATGGCCCATGAGGTCTCTTCCAACTCTTTGATTCTAGGATTCTATGATTCAATGCTAATACTAAAAATCTAAAACATCTTACATCAGCATTAAATTAACAAATACATCTATATAAATAAAAATGCAAACAGGGCCTTCTCTGTGGTGGCCCCTTGCCTATGGAACACCCTCCCTAAGGAGATTAGATAGGATCCTTAACTCTTAATACTTCAGAGACAAGTTAAGACATGGTTATATGAGCAAGCGTTTACAAATGCAGAGTAACTGACATAGGAAATCACTCAACAATGTAACTTGGACAACGTTATTGAACTAGGAGACGCTGATGGCAATGATGTTGGTTTTTATTGTTTTTATTGCATCTATTGTGGTTTTATGCCGTTTTAATGTTCAATTTGTATTTTGTTGAAATGTGTACTGACTTGTTGTAAACCACCTTGAGTTGCCGATAAGGTTGAGAAAGATGGAATACAAGTATAGTAAATCAATAAATAAAGACAGAGGGAGCAGGTTTTCTTTCTGCTGCCCTGGAGACTAGGAGTCAATGGAGCCATGGGTCTGAGTGACAGGAGAGGAGATTCCATTGAACACTAGGAAGAACTTCCTGACTGTAAGAAGAGCTGTTCAATGGTGGAACTCTCTGCTTCAAAGTGTGGTGGAAGCTCCTTCTTTGGAGGCTTTTAGACAGAGGCTGGATGGCCATCTGTTGGAGGTGCTTTTATGGTGCTGATCCTGCATGGCAGGGTGTTGGACTAGATGGTCCCACAAGGTTCTATTCTGTCTCCCATGCTATTCAACATCTACATGAAACCGCTGGGAGAGGTAATCCAGAGTTTTGGAGTGTGATGCCACCTCTATGCAGATCACACCCAACTCCACTACTCTTTTCCATCAGATTCCAAGGAAGCCCCTCGGATACTGGACCAGTGCCTGACCACTGTGACGGTCTGGATGAGGAGGAACAAGCTGAGGATCAATCCTGACAAGACAGAGGTCCTCCAGGTCAGTTGCTCATCTGACTGAGGTATAGGGTGGCAACCTGTGGTGGATGGTTGCACTCCCCCTGAAGTCACAGGTCTGCAGCTTGGGGGTCCTCCTGGACTCAGCACTGACGCTTGATGCGCAGGTGTCGGTGGCGGCTGGGAGGGCCTTCGCACAGTTAAAACTTGTGCGTCAGCTGCGACCTTACCTTGTGAAGTCTGACTTGACCATGGTGGTCCACGCCAGGCCAGTAGCCAGGATTTCGATTCGGGGGAAGGGGGGATGAGTTTTTTTCAAGGGGGGCTTTGGGGGGGGGCTGGGGAGGGCTGAGTCTGAGTGAAAAAGGGTCTACCCTAGCAAACCTTTTGTATCATTACCCCAATACCCCATGCATATGGGATATATTGAGCATGGTGATCAGATCATGATATGAATAAACATAACAGTTTAAATAATGTACCAGTAAGGCCTTTCGCGGACCACCATGAGAATTTGGGGGGGGGGCTGAAGCCCCTCAAGCCCCCCCCCCCGGCTACATGCCTGGTCCACGCCTTAGTTACCTCTAGACTGGACTACTGCAATGCACTCTATGTGGGGCTACCCTTGAAGATGGCCCGGAAATTACAACTTGTCCAACGTTTGGTAGCCAGATTAATAAGTGGGGCTAGTTATAAGGAGCAGTTGACTCCCATGTTTAAGGAGCTCCATTGGCTGCCGTTTATTTTCCGGTCCCAATTCAAGGTACACGTTATCACCTACAAAGCCCTAAACGGTTGGGAACCTGCCTACCTTCGTGACCGTATCTCTCTCCATGTACTAACCTGGGCCCTTTGATCTTCGGGGGAGGCCCTCCTTTCACCCCTACCAATCTCACAAGCTTGTCTTGTGGGCACAAGGGAGAGAGCCTTCTCCTCTGTGGCTCCCCGACTTTGGAACTCATTACCTGGAGAGATCAGGAAAGCCCCTTCACTAGAAACATTCAAAAAGAACCTTAAAACCTGGCTCTTCCACTGCACCTTTGGCAAGTAGATGCACATCACGACACCATTGCACCCCTCAACGTTCTTCCCACTGGAATATATGCCCTCCAAATGGGAAGTTTAGCTTCACAACTCTGTGTGTTTTTATGAGTTCTCTGCAAATAACTTGCTCCTATTTTTGTCTCGTTAGAGTCTTTTAATCGTTTTATCCTGTACATGTGGCCCGCTCATTGTTATTGTGATTGTGCTTATTGCAATGTTACTTTGTTACTGTGTTTATAATTTTTCCCCTTTATGTAATTTTGATGATGTTGTTTATTGTTTATGCTCTGGTTTTATCTTGTTGTGATATGTTGTCCGGGCTTGGCCGCATGTAAGCGGCTCCGAGTCCCCATTGGGGAGATGGTGGCGGGGTATAAATAAAGATTATTATTATTATTATTATTATTATTATTATTATTATTACTACTTTGGAGTGCTTTCTCTGCTGTCATCCTCTCTGGCCATTGAGAATAAACCTCCGCTTTCCCCTTCTGATTTGGCCTTCTGGGAAGCTAGGCATGCCAGGCTTTCAAACTCACAGTTTTAGCAGAGCTGAAACCACTCACCACATCTGTATGCCAGAAGGGGTTGGACTGGATGGCCCTTGGGGTCTTTTCCAGCACTATGGTTCTATAAAATTGAATCTAGTCATGGTGAAGCGTCCTTCCCAAAGCAAACAGTTCTTTCCTGATAGCAAATGGCACTTGCTAACTAGTTTGGGCAACGCAATGATGGCAAGGCACCAAATGGAGAGAGAGTGGGAAGAGAATGCGGGGAAGGAGAGGAGGAGAAAGGCCACTCTCCCAGCTCTTTGCACCTCTTGCAAGGAGAAGATAATGTGAATTTCCATTATCTCACCCATCCTCCCAGCAAGAACTTGGCACAGCCTGGAAAAGTAACTTTCGGGATGACAGCTCCAAGAATCCTTTGGCTGACTTGGCTTTGGGTGGGTGAAGGAAGCACCGGAAGCATCCAATATATTTACAGTGGAATGCTGTGCTTTCCAGGTTGTATCTGCAATATTGGCATGAGTCAACCAAAGACCAGACTGGCTTAGAAGGTGGCAACTCTGCTCTTATGCTTTGGACACAGTGAAATGCATAAATAGTACTCCAAGAAGCAACATACTGCATTAACTCTACCATGTAGAACAGGCTTGGGCAAACTTTGGACCTCCCTCCAGGTGTTTTGGACTTCAACTCCCACAATTCCTTCAGTATGTGGATGACATAACATACGCATAGCACAGACATGGGCAGATTTCAGCCCTTCCTCCAGGAGTTTTGGACTTCAACCCCAATTCTTTCAGTATGTGGACAATATACTCATAGCACAGGCATGGACAGACTTCAGTCCTCCCTCCAGGTGTTTTGGACTTCAATTCCCACAATTCCTTCAGTGTGTGGATGAGATGCTCATAGCACAGGCATGGACAGACTTCAGCCCTCCCTCCAGGTGTTTTGGACTTCAATTCCCACAATTCCTTCAGTATGTAGATGATATATACATAGCACAATATGGGCAAACTTCAGCCCTCGCTCCAGGTGTTTTGGACTTCAATTCCCATTATTCCTTCAGTATGTGGATGACATACTCATAGCACAGGCATGAGCAAACTCAGCCCTTCCTCCAGGTGTTTTGGACTTCAATTCCCACAATTCCTTCAGTATGTGGATGAGATGCTCATAGCACAGGCATGGGCAAACTTCAGCCCTCCCTCCAGGTGTTTTGGACTTCAATTCCCACAATTCCTTCAGTATGTGGATGACATACGCATAGCACAGACATGGGCAAACTCAGCCCTCCCTCCAAGTGTTTTGGACTTCAATTCCCACAATTCCTTCAGTGTGAGGATGAGATGCTAATAGCACAGGCATGGGCAAACATCAGTCCTCCCTCCAGGTGTTTTGGACTTCAACTCCAACAATTCCTTCAGTATGTGGATGATATACGCATAGCACAGGCATGGGCAAACTCAGCCCTCCCTCCAAGTGTTTTGGACTTCAATTCCCACAATTCCTTCAGTATGAGGATGACATACTCATAGCACAGCATAGGCAAACTTGGGCCCTCCCTCCAGATGTTCTGGACTTCAATTCCCATTATTCCTTCAGTATGAGGATGAGATGCTCATAGCACAGGCATGGGCAAACTTCAGCCCTCCCTCCAGATGTTTTGGACTTCAATTCCCACATTTCCTTCAGTACGTGGACAATATACTCATAGCACAGGCATGGGCCTACTTGGGCCCTCCAAGTGTTTTGGACGTCAACGTGTTTCTGTGCCTGGAGTTCAGCACCTTGGAGAGCTCCGTTCAGTCCAGCCGAAATGCAGCATGGATTCACAGAATTTTTAAGAAAACACCTGCCATCTTTAAAAAGCAAAAGCAATTTGTGCTGTTTTTGAAACATTTCCCTTCTGCTTCAATGCATTTCCATCCCCCCCCCCCCCAAGTAATTTCACTCACGGCCCAAAGTTACACAAAAGAGGCAGGTTCCGTATCTCCTTTAAAAGATACCTTTTTTCTTTCCCCTCTCAAAAGAACGTAGACTTACGTTTAATTAAAAGTATCTGCATCGGAGTAAGATTAATTAATTCGCCTCCCACCCTGGAGTCCTCGCTTTGTGTTCGCGTAAATGAGGTTTTAAATGTTGCCTGTATCTCCAGACAACACTTCGGCAGGTATCGGCGGCCGCAAAAGGGAATGAGTCTGCTCCTCTGGTTTGGGGTTCCGGGGTGCAAGGAGAAAGGGGAAAGGGCTCCGAGCCTGAAGGCCTCCTTTGCAAGAGGCTTTTGCAGAGAGAGACTATTTCATCCGTGCCAAACGGAGGTGGCAAAAGGTCATGTTGTACACCTACAAATTAAGAAAATTAACTAGGGCCAGATGGCATACATCCAGGAGTTCTTAAATAACTCAGATGTGGAACAGCTGATCGTCCAATTTGGAAATGTGTGTTTGTATGGATCTCTATAAATCACAGCTTGCCAATAGCATTATGCTGTTTGTGCATTGATAATAATAATAATAATAATAATAATAATAATAATAATAATCTTTATTTATATTCTGCTCTATCTCTCTTTGGCTGTGTGGATCAGCTTTGAATTCATAGAATCATAGAATCAAAGAGTTGGAAGAGACCTCCTGGGCCATCCTCCAGTCCAACCCCATTCTGCCAAGAAGCAGGAATATTGCATTCAAATCACCCCTGACAGATGGCCAAACAGCCTCTGTTTAAAAGCTTCCAAAGAAGGAGCCTCCACCACACTCCGGGGCAGAGAGTTCCACTGCTGAACGGCTCTCACAGTCAGGAAGTTCTTCCTCATGTTCAGATGGAATCTCCTTTCCTGTAGTTTGAAGGCATTCTTCCATTGCGTCCTAGTCTCCAGGGAAGCAGAAAACAAGCTTGCTCCCTCCTTTCTTCACAACCGTGGACAGTGAGTGGAGAGGGGAGGCCTGGTCTCTGAAAGGTCCTCTCTCTCTCTCTTATGGGGTTCCTCAGGGGGCCATTCTCTCCCCTCTGTTGTTAACATCTATATGCGACCACTTGCTCAGCTGGTCCAAGGTTTTGGGCTGGAGTGTGACCAGTACGCTGATGACACTCAGCTGGCGCTGAAGATGGAGGGCAGACCAGACTCCATACCCGATTGTTTCCATCAGTGCCTTGAGGCCGTGACTGGATGGCTGTGTGCCAGCAGGTTGAGGGTGAACCTGGCAAAAATGGGGATTCTGTGGCTGGGTTGACTGGGCAGTGGGGATATCCAGCTGCCTACCCTGGATGGCTAGGCATTACACTCGTCATCATTGGTAAAGAGCCTGGGAGTCCTTTTGGACCCTCTGCTGACGATGGAGGCCCAGGTCTCCTACTGCCATGAGCAGAACCGCCTTCTTTCACCTGCGGCAGGCTAGACGGCTGGCTCCCTCCCTTTCCAGGGATGATAGAGGTAGGGCGATCCAGACCACGGTCATCTCAAGACTGGACTACTGTAACACCCTCTACATTGGCCTTCCTCTGCCGGTGATCTGGAAGCTCAAGTTGGTACAGAATGCAGCTGCTCGGCTTCTTGTGGGAATTCCGATGAGATGCCACATCACCCCAATCTGACTGCAGCTGCATTGGTTACCCATTGAGCACCGGATCACTTTCAAAGGGATGGTACTCACCTTTAAGGCCTTGCCTGATCTGGGGCCGATGTACCTGAGGGACCACCTAACCCCCTCCCAACCCCAGAGATCCCCCCGTTCTGAGGACCAAGATCTATTGGAAATCCCCAGTGTCAAGACCTTGCGTCTAACAGCAACCAGGCGCAGAGCCTTTACTGTAATGGCACCATCGCTCTGGAACACTCTGCCACCCGAAGTCCGTGCCTTGCGGGACTTACCAGCTTTCCGCAGGGCATAGTAAGACATACCTGTTTCGACAGGCCTTTGATCTTTGATGTGTTATTTAGTTTGTGTTAGATTTTAGTTTGTTCTTGTAAGCTGCTCTGAGCCCTAGGGCAGTGGCGGCATATACGTTTGAAATATAAATAAATAAATAATTGTGGCAAGTTCTTGGTGGTATGTATGGGGAGACCAAGCCACCTTGCCTGTCTCCTGAGGAATCTGCATAATGACCAAGTAGCAATGGTAAGAACAGACCATGGAACAACAGACTGATTCAAGATTGGGAAAGGAGGACAGCAGGGTTGTATACACTTACATGACCTATTTAACTTGTATGCTGGGTTGCAGTTGGACATCAATAAACCCAAGATGATGGCAACCAGACTGATTGAGAACTGGTAAATAGAGAAAACATGTAGGCTGTGACAGACTTTGTATTTCTAGACATGGAGATGATTGCAAATGCAGACTTCAGTCGGGAAATCAGAGGATGTTTCCTTCTTGGGAGGAGTCAAGGACCAATCTCGATAAGATAGTGAAGAGTAGAGACATCACACTGGCAACAAAGATCCACATAGTCAGAGCAATGGTATTCCCCATAGTCACCTATGAATGCAAGAGCTGGACCATAAAGAAGACTGAGCGAAGGAAGATGCTTTGGAACTGTGGTGTTGGAGGAAAGTTCTGAGAGTGCCTTGGACCGCGAGAAGATCCAACCAGTCCATCTTCCAGGAAATAACGCCTGACTGCTCACTGGAGGGAAGGATATGAGAGGCAAAGATGAAGTCCTTTGGCCACTTCATGAGAAGAAAGGAAAGAGAAGAGAATGATGCTAGGAAAATGGAAGGAAAAAGGAAGAGGGGCCAACCAAGGGCAAGGTGTATGGATGAACTACCGAGAACTTTAAGATAGTCTGGAGAGGCCCTGCTCTCAGTCCCGCCTTCATCACAAGTACATTTGGTGGGGACGAGAGACAGGGCCTTCTCAGTGATGGCCCCTCAGCTATGGAACACCCTGCCTAGGGAGATCAGATCTGCTCCCTCACTCTTAACGTTTTGTAGGCAAGTAAAAACATGGCTGTTCGAGCAAGCATTCACAAATGCAGAGTAGCTAATATACGAAATTGACTGACTTGACCATGGAACTGGACAAAGCTTGATAATAAGGAGACACTAACGATGTTGTTTTTATTGCTCTTGTGGTGTTTTTTTACTGTTTAATGTCTTGATTTATATTATGTTTTATGTTTACTGATTTGTTGGAAACCGTCTTGAGTTGCCGATTGGCTGAGAAAGGCGGAATACAAATACAGTAAATAAATAAATAAATAAATAATGGTATCCTTGAAGTGACTGGCTTGACCTTGAAGGAGCTGGGGGTGGCCATGGTCCAGGCCAGAGCTCCCTGTTAGCCGTGGACACCTGTAGCTCCTTTAAGGTCAAACCAATTCCTTCAAGGACACCATCCACCCACCTTGCCCTTGGTGGGTCCCTCTTCTCTTTTCCTTCCATTTTCCCCAGCATTATTCTCTTCTCTAGGCTTTGCTGTCTCCTCATGATGTGGCCAAAGTACTTTGCCTTTCATATCCTTCCTTCCAGTGAGCAGTTGGACTTTATTTCCTGGAGGATGGACTGGATGGATCTTCTGAATGACCTTGGGCAAGTCATATTCTCTCAACCATGGAGGAGAACAATAGGAGCGCATACTAACCCCATGGTAGGGTCACCTTTGGACCATGATAAGTCAACTTGAAGGCACCCAATGGCAGAACATGAGAAGACCTCGTGTAGGTGGGATGTCCCTTTCTGGACCTATTTCCCAATGCAAGAATTGCACCCCACTTTGACGGACCCGTGATGCGGCGTGAGGTGTGCTTGTTGTGTCTTGTGTGTCTTTGTGACTCGGCTGCAACAAGTCACCACTCAGAACGCGGCTTCCTTTGTGCTTCTCAGCTCTGTTCCTACCTGATCCGCCCTTCATTTCCATCGCTCTGTGAGCGCCAGCCTCCTGCAGCAAAAGATTAATTGATAAGGGATCCGGAGATTTCTCCTCCAGAACAATGGGCCTTTTAGTGAGTGCTAATAGGATGCCAATTAGGCTATTTACATTTTGAGTTAGAAGAGGAAGCCGCCGCAGAGATTCCCCCAAGGTGGATGATTGGGGGTAATCTTGCTTGCAAAGAAAGGGCAACGGAAGGAAGCTCCTCCGCGCAGGATGGGGAGCCCGGCACAGGCTCCGCAGGAGATGGCACCTGCCAAAAATCAGGGAGGAAAAGCAGTCCAAACATCAAATGGCTTTTCCTGTGGCAAAAGGAGGAGGAGGAGGAGGAGGAAGGGGATAGCTAAGGCCTCTCAACTATGTGGAAGGTTGTGTTGCTATGGCTGTTGTGGTTGTCATTGTTGTTGTTGTTCTTGATGTTGTTGCTATTCTCCCTCCTCCCCTTTGTCTTCCTTCCCCTCCTCTTCCTCACCATATAATCATTTTCATCACCATTACACTATTACTACAATTTCATTACTATCAGTGGCCAAGGTATCAAGGGTTATGATGCGTAACTCTACAATGATGAAGAAGATACAGAGGTGGTGGAGAAAGATGCATAACTATGAGAAGGAAGAGGAGGAAGAAAGGAGTAGCAGAGGAAGAAGAGGAAGAAGATGAAGAGGAGGAGGAAAGGGAAGGAGGAGGATTACACTAACAACAAGAAAGAGAAGGAGGAAGAGAAGGAGGAAGAAAAGAAAGGGGAATAAGCAGTAGTAGTATTAGTGGAGGAAGTGGAAGAAGAGAAGGAGCAGGAGGAGGATCACAACAACAAGAAGAAAGAGGAGAAGGAAGAAGAAGGAGGTGGAAGAGAAGAAGGAGAAGAAGAACCAGTATTAGTGAAGGAGGTGGAAGAGGAGGAAGAGGAGAAGCACAACAACAACAAGAAAGAGAAGAAGAAAGAGAAGAGAAGAAGGAGAAGCAGCAGCAGTAGTATTAGTGGAGGAGGAGGAGAGAGAAAAGGAAAAGGAAGAAGAGGAGGAAAACACCAACAACAAGAAAAAGAAGAAGGAGGAACAGCAGCAGTAGTTGTATTAGTGGAGGAAGAAGGGGGATAACAAGAAGGAGGAGGAGGAGGAGGAAAAGAAGCCGGGGAAGAAACAGCGGTAGTAGTATTAGTGGAGGAAGGGGAAGAAGAGGAAGAGGAGGATAACAAAAATAACAAGAAATAGAAGGAGAAAGAAGGAGGAAAAGAAGAAGCAGTGGTAGTATTTGTGGAGGAAGAGAAAGAAGAGAAGGAGGACGAGGAGAAAGAAGAAGAAAGCAGCAGCAGAGGAAGAAGAAGGAGAAGATCCCCAGCTCATGTCCATCCCACTTAAATGGTCTCATCTAGTTGGCCACCTTTGATAGTGCTTCATGCTCACCATGTCCTTCAGATGATGGAGGAGAGGTGGATAATAAATAATAATACTGAGATATTATTCATATATTCTTATTATAATGAGCTGTGTGTGTGAAGGAAAGGGTCTCACGTGGTTTGGACATGATGCCCACATCCCAGGCCTGAAACTCCGCTCATGGACTCTCGGCTCCAGCTGGAATCAAGCTTCCAAGAAACTGGCATTTGATGGACCTTCCAAATTGTCCTTTTCTGTCATCGAGGCAAAAATGTGGGGGGGGGGGGACCCACAAATGAGAGGAGCCACTTCATTCTGGGCAGTTATTTCGGCTTTGCGGCAAATGAAACACCCATCTCTCCAGCCTCCATCTTTATGGCAAAGTATATTGCAAGCCTTATGTATTTTTATGGTTTCTCTTAAACTCAGCAACATTTCCATCTCTTTCCTGAAATACCTTTCCAGGCAATTTGCCCATTTTGCTGAGGTTAAGGAAGCCGAGTGGAACGGAGAGCAGGTGTGGAGAGTGGGCCAGGGTGTGCGGATCAGGAGTCTCGTTCCAATGGAGAGGTGGCCACACCAAAGCCTACCTTACGTTGGGGCACCCACTGAGTGACAATATGGCTCACAGGCACATCTGCTTCACAGAGCTGAGCTCCCATTCCACCTCTCTCTGCTTCCAACCCAAAACAGACTCTTTGTGGCAGTGCATCCGTTCAGCCTGAGAAAAACTCTCCAAGGAGCGGAACATGAGAAGACATCCAAAGCCACTCTCCAAGGTGCTGAATGTAACCAAGTTGATGAGAGTCAACTACAGTGTGGTTTCAAGGAGCTTTCTAGGGCAGTGAACCTATTTGAGGAATGCCCCACCCGTAGCCAAGCAAAGCTTAAGATGCAGGAGGGCATATTGAATGACCCCATGAAGGAGGCAGACTTGGTTTGGGCCAGCTAGTTTGCTGGCCCAGGCATGTGAAAGGACAGAGCAACAAGTTGGGTGAGGCTGCTCTGTCCCTCTCTTTCAGTTTCCTTTTGATGGCGTGACCCACCCTCCCTCCTTCCCTATGGACTGTGTGAGTATAGACTGGTCGCACATGGGCCGAGTAGGAATTTTTCCCCCCCAAGTTTGCATTGGGGTTTTTTTCGCCTACCCCATACTGTTTCAGATGGGTGTGGTAATTGGCTTTGGGGTGGTGTCATTTAAATAGGTTTCCTTGAGTATTAATAAGTGTCCAAGGCATGTTAAAGGTGAAATGGTGATGGTAGGCACCGTGGCACCCCCACCTTAGGGGGTGAAGGGTGGACTCCCACAAAAGTCCCCAGAAGTTTTCATAAAAGGGGAGCTCCCCTTGGGGTGGATGGAGGGTTCTCACTCTTGACAAACTCTGAGGTTTGGGAGGGAGCGCCCTCAGGATGGCCTTCCAACTATGATCGGCCGAGAGGTGCAGACAAAGAGTTTTGCTTGGCCCTCGGGATCCTTGGTGCACGCTTGTCCTTGGAGGTGGTCAGAGGGAGGGACCCCCGGCCCAGGGACTAGGTTCACTCGGTGGCCATTCAGCCAGGAGTTCTAGGTTGCATTTTTACAGATTTCCCCTCTACAGCTTACTGCAAATTCTTTCAATAAATAGGTCAGAAAATGGCCCTTTAGATCCATTTTCTTGTGTCTGACTCTTTATTTCATGGTGGGAGTTCAAAGCGACCACTGCTTTAAAGTTTGAGTGAAATCCTGGGATAGATTTACCACTTTGTCAGTATTGGTTTAGCCATCATCCTCTTTATCTTCTTCTTCCTCCGCCGCATCCTCCTTTCTCTTCTTCTTCCTCTTTTTGTTCTTCTTCTTCCCTTCCTCCTCCTCCTCCTCTTCCCTTCTTTTTCCTCTTCCTCTTCGTGTTCTTCTTCTTCTCTCTTCCTCTCTTTCCTCTTCTCTTCCTTCTTCCTCCTCCTCTTTTTCCTCTTCCTCCTCCTCCTTCTTCTCTTCTTTTCTCTTCCTCCTCCTCCTCTTCTCTCTCTTCTTCATCTTTTCTTCCTCTTCCTTCCTCTTCCTTTCCTCCTCCTCTCCTCCTCCTCCTCCACCTCTTCTCTCTTCTTCCTTCTCCTCTCTTCCCTCTTCTCTTCCTCTTCTTTCTCCTTTCTCCTTTCTCTTCTCTCTTTCTTTTTTCTTTTCTCCCCCTTTCTTCTTCTTCTCTCTTCTTCTCTTCTCTTCTCTCTTCCTTCTTCTCTTCCTTCTCCTCCTCCTCCTCCTCCTCTCCTCTCCTCCTCCTCCTCCTCCTCCTCCTCCTCCTCCTCCTCCTCCTCCTCCTCACACCTAGAGTAAGAATAACCCACTCACTTGCAATGCCCCTGCTGCTCTGGGGTGGTTCAGGAGCCTGACCTTTCCATTCCCAATCCGAACCCCCAACTGGGACCAAAGTTGACCCTTGAGGGCAGCCGCTTTCCCTCCCGGAAGGCCTTTGCCATCCCACCCCCCAACCAACCAACCCCCTGCCCGGCAGCTGAGATCTCACCTGTGATTCCTCTGACAAATCCTTATCGAAAATGCCTGTGGCAAGTCCACAGCGACTTTGTTCCATCTTATTAGCTCGGCGCAGATTAGCTTTCGGCGGCGCTTAGCCCGTTTATACAGATTCCTGATAAATGTTTTGACTGATTTTCCTGACTCCAGGAAGACACACAGAGAAACTCCCCTGCTCTTCCAAGGATGTGATTACACGGCAAGGCATGAAATATTCATCAGCGCCATCGCGCACACAGGCACCCCAGCTGGGTTGCCTTCAAGAAATCCTCCTCAGCCGCAGCACTGCCAGGAGGGCCCGGCTCCCCAAATACATTCCCCTCCCTTTCGTTGGAAAGAGAAACCTTTGCTAATGGAAGGAGGGGTTGCTCAGAGCTTTTCTTCTTATGATTTCATTTTTCTCAGTCAAGAGAATTCCCTTCCTTCCTTCCTTCCTTCCTTCCTTCCTTCCTTCCTTCCTTCCTTCCTTCCTTCCTTCCTTCTCTCCTTCCTGCCTTCCCTCCCACCTTCCGTCCTTCCTTCCTTCTCTATCTCCTTCCTTCTCTAATTCCTTTTCTCCTTCCTTCTTCCCTCCCACCTTCCTTCCTTCCTTCCTTCCTTCTTGCATTCTTTCCTTCTTTCCTTCCTCTCCTTTCTTTTTTCCTTCCTTCCTTCCTTCCTTCCTTCCTTCCTTCCTTCTTTTTCTTTCTTCCTTCTCTTCCCTTCCTTCCTTCCTTTTCCTTCCTCTTTCTTCTTTCCTTCCTTCTCCCCTCCTTCCTCCTTCTCTCCTTCCCACCTTCCCTCCTTCCTTCTCTCCTTTCTTCTTTCTCTCCTTCCTTCCTTCCTTCCTCCTTCCTTCCTTCCTTCCTTCCTTCCTTCCTCCTTCCCTCCCTCCCTCCCTCCTTCCTTTCCTTTCCTTTTGTCTAACTTCCTTTCTTCCCTCCTTTCTTCCTTCTCTCCTTCCTTCCTTCTTTCCTTCCTTCCTTCCTTCCTTCCTTCCTTCCTTCCTTCCTTCCTTCCATCTTTCTTTCGTTCCCTATGAAAACTCTCCTCATGTTTGAAAATCTATCCAATCCACAGCCAATGTTGAAAGTTCTGGTTCTATACATTTCCATTATTGCTCCAGATTACACAACAACAACAACAACAAAACTCCATCCAGGAAAAATGCTCACACTATTGAACAACAGGAACCGCAACACCTCAACGTGACACGACAAGTACATTTCTACTTAAGAGAGAAGCAAAGAGGAAAACAAAGAGATTCAATGCTAGCTTGTGTTTGGTTTGTGACAAAGCGAGTTTGCTGGGCGGCTGAATTAAAATTTCCCAAGGATATGTTCATTAGACTGCGAGAGAGGTTTGGATGCGGGAAATGCACCACTAAATCATTTATTTCTTTATTGCACCCCTTCCATATTTGCACCACACCGGAAGGAGATTGGCTTTGCGCATTGGAGACTGAGGAAACCTGGCTAATTGATTTGCTCATTACAGACAGTTACAGCCTGTGTTTCCTCCTCTTGCTCTGGACATGACTTTCCTCTCTCCAATGTTATCCTTTGCTCTTTGCTTTTACCTGTTTGGACACAATGGTTTCCCCCGCCACACACCTGTTGCGTTATGGAGGGGAAGTAGTTGACCCACAATGTCAGCACAGAGCAATGTTCTGAAACGTTGTGGAGGACAATTTCAACAGAAAGGAGGAAACCATCAAAATGAACACAACCTGGCTCCTAGTACTTTTAAAAAACCTCCAAAATCACAACAGTAAATAAAGAACAACACTCAAAAGACCAGGGGAATTCCAGATAATACTCAATCCGGGCCAGCTAACACCTCCCAACAAAGGATTCCCCTAGGCAGCAACCAGCCAGACTTTGAAACTGTAATCCCATTTAATGCTAATTAAGCTAGCCAATTACAACATTTAAGCTGACAAGGGTTCTTTCTCTCACCTTGGATATTCTGCAGATATATCAACCCCACTTGCCTAGTTTACAACAGACCCCTCAACCTCTGAGGATGCCTGCCATAGGTGTGGGTGAAACTTCAGGAGAGAATGCTTCTGGAACATGGCCATGCAGCCCAAAAAACTCACAGCAACCCAGACATTCTGGACATGAAAACCTTTGACAACACATTATGGAGGTAATCTGAGAATGATTTCAGTCAATATATGTAAGTATCTGCAGGGATCGTATGCATCAAAAGGAGCAAAATTGCTTCCTGCTGCTTCAGAGCAAAACACAACTCAACGGATTCAAATGATCAATATTTATATATGTCACCTGAACATTAGAAGGAAGGTCCTATTGAAAAGGGCTATGGGATAGAGTGAAAATGTTGGCCTCTTGGGGAGGGCTTTGGTCATGGAACCCTTCATGTTGGGGGTGAGACTAGATGTCCTTTGAGGTACCTTCCAACCCCACTATTCCGTTATTCTAGTCACATAATAGTTAACCTGCCTGGAAAGAGAAAGTAAGCCATGCATTTATTTTATGGGCCGTCCGCTTGTTCTTCCTCCTGCCCTTTCCTCTCAATGCATTTAGAGCAACCTACTTGTTTCTGCCCATCAACATTTGTCCAGACGACAGCCATACAAATCAAAAACTCTGAAGGCTAATAGCAAGGAGATATATCTGGCAGGGACTAAATGGCTGCATAGAAGGGAACATTGGCAAATTTTCCTCCCCTATCAGAGCAGGACAAGAAGATTGCAATCCAATGTTGTTGTTGCGAGGGTCAGGGTAGAATGCCTCTCCATTTTGCATAATTCCGCCTGTCATGGGAGATGAGAGGACAATCGGGAGGCTGGAAGGCTTGAATCCTGAAGTCAAGGAGAGATGGCATGTATGTGTATAGGAAGGGGGGCTGTTTGGCCCTCTATATTCATGCCAGGCCATGGAGGCGAGCTACGTTTAGTAGGGGCAAACGTGATGTTCTCAAAGCAAGTGGGAACTTGTTTTCAGGACCTTGGATAGCTCCCAGAGAAGGTAGGAGTTGCTCCAGCAAGTGTCAGATCATGTCGAAACACGTTGACCGGCATCAATGCCCTTGTGCTCATCTGTACATTGATGAGCATACACATCCACATGTATGGCCCACATGAAAATAGCACAATAGGCACGGAGCATCTTCAACCATGCTTACCTTGCAAAGACAAACTGTGGAAGGCCACAGGGACATATTTGCCACCCCAGAAGACTTAGGATAGCTGTGCTCTCCTTCTCACTGTACTCACTTCCACAATATGTCTAAAGGTCTTCAAGTGCACTCTATCAGATATGGGTCGTCCATTCCCACCCCCACCCCCC